>JAZGTJ010000515.1:3312-53967 GCA_036877575.1 Botia almorhae
TTAAAAGTACCCCCCCCCCAACACAGAGGATGGAGACCAGAGGAATGTTTGTCTTGCACAGAAAAGACAACAACTGAAAAATGAATATAACTGCAAATATAACTGCACTGTTAAGAACAACAGCATTCCTGATTTTACTAAGTGAGAGATGTTCCTGGTTTCAACATCACTATTGACCCTGGGACAACATTTTAATCAGCCAATCAGATTTAAGTTTACTGTTACTATGAAGATTAGATTTATAACCTGGATTTTTTCTAAGAGAGAAGTGTCTGTCTGTCTTGTCTGTCTGTCTGTCAAACTGAAACCAGCCTGTCTCTTACAAACACACACTTGGTAGAGAAGCAGAGGGTGAGACAGATGGCTGTGTTTACTAATCCCCAACTGTTGTAAATTGTGTTTTGGGAGTAAATGTGTTTGTCTCTTTCAGAGCCCCCTAAAACCTCTCATTCATTCCTCATCCCAGCTGAATCTGTGTCAGTGTGTCTGTGAGCGACTGACTAAGCATGACTCACACCGGGCAGAGAATATGATTCAGGACACAATGTTCATTGCGTAATGTTAGTATGTGTACTGCGTTATTAAAATACAGGATGCGTGTTAAAAATATTAAACGGCAGAAATTTAACATGGACTTTACTGACTCATTCATAGTTCACGAGCTCCCCCTACTGACTGCAAAAGGTGTGTGTGTGTGTGTGTGTGTGTGTGTTCTTGTTTTTCCACCTTTGGGAAACTGATTGTTAAACATACTAAATAATGCATGAAATGTAAAAGTGCAAAAAGGTTTCTGTGAGGGTAGGGTGAGGGTTAGGAGATACAATATACAGTTTGTACAGTACTAAAGCATAGAACCCCAACATGTGTGTATGTGTGTATGTGTGTGTGTGAGAGAGACAGAAACAAAAGGAATTCTAAACAAATACGTTTTCCTCAGACTCAATGATACAAACAAGGATCATTAGAGAAGAAACCTATTTAACTGTGTAACCTATTTACAAAACTCATAACTCGTAGCACAGCTCTCAACATTAATCTTCATCAAGGCCTCAAGCAGATAACATGGACACTCCATACGTCACATGACCTACAAGTTCAGAAGTCTGTGGCTAATCACACTCTTTTCTGTGTAACAACATTAGCACTGCGTGTTTTTCCTCTACATTTTCTGAATTTTTTCCACTATTGAGAATGCCAAAAAACAACAGGGGTGACCTAGAATTCCAATTCAACTTTGTGAACAAAACATCTAGCGTTACTCCACACACTCATCTCTCTCTCTCTCTCTCTCTCTCTCTCTCTCGATTACAGTAACTGTGTGCCTCTTGTGGGCTGTAAAGTAAAACTGTCCTAAAGTATTAAATTTCTCTTACGCCGAACAACACCACCACACGCAATTCAGATACGCTGGGAATGTTTGATCAGTGGTCGAAAATATACAGTAGTGTGGATGTTTACACTTGCTGTATATTTTTAACAGCCTAAAAACTCTTTAAAGGCAGTAAATTCATGATAAAATGAAACATGAGAAGGACAAAAAAATCAGGAAGAATTATAGATCTTATAAACTTTTAGCTCATATTAGCCATGTTGTTCCATGAAAAGACACGCTGTTTGGGAATATTTACGGGATAGATACGTTTGGTTTGGGCCGATCTAGTTCGTATACTCCGTTTTTCTTGCGTCTGGAGTGTTTGTACCGTGTCTCTTTAAACTTTAAAAGTCAATGCAATACCTTCCCAATGACCGAAACACGGCGTCACTGGTCATGCGGCACTTCTCTCGCCCCAGTGTTGCTGGTTTCCAGGGGAGACGGAATACAGGAAAAAGGGAGGGGGGGAGGGAGGGATGAATGGAATCTTTTCATCCTGTTAGACACAGAAAAGCAGGAAGAGGAAAAAAACAAACTGGCAGCTGGAATCTCGGCTTTGTGGCAGATGGTCGGGCGGGGCCTGGTGAAAGAGGAGAACGTGGGCGGGACTTTGACAGGAAAAGGGAGGCGCAGAAGGAGGAAGACCGCCTAGTGGGAGGGGTTTCAGAGCAGCTCACTTGCGCACATCTGGTGTTTGATTTGTGCAACTACAAGCGTTTCATTTCGTTTTACATAAATTCATCTTTTCTTGTTAATTTCTCATTAACAGTGTAAAACTGAACGAGACATAATATATTATTATCACGCTGATACTATATATATTAACTGCTGGATATTAGGATCTTAAATCACCGGCTGATTCGAGAATACAGAAAAGAAAACGCCAAGAAATTATTACAAATTTTTCTAATGACAATTGAGCATGAAAATGACGTTATTAAGAATGCTCGCTTAACACTTAATACGTGTCACGCTCTTTAATACTTCAAATTGTTTTCCTTTAATATCATAAACAGTTTACAGCAATTTTTCTGTTGGTTTTGATGCATTGCGTTGGTATTGCAGTTTTAACCAATTAAAAGTCCCCGTCTTCCATCTTTATTCGTTCTGAGACACAGGCACACTAGCAGGAACCAGCTACAGTGACAGAATAGCAATACAATATTTCACCTGCTTAGTCTTCCCATTGTCTTACTGTAAGACATAGTGATTAATCTACAGAATGTTTTGTTATTTAATAAAACTAGCTCTTTTAATTCCAGAGAAACAAAAAGCTCATAATCACACGCTCTTGGGCTCAGAACAACATGCTTTTGCACGTGAATGAATAAATGGGGATCAAACGGGCACATAATGAACAAACATCAAGAGTTTTCGAGTATTTTGCTGCAGCCCGGTCCAGGTGACGTTCTCTGCATTTTAAAAAGCTGCATTTGAGTCTCAAGGGCGTCAGGCAGACACGCAGGTGAGAGCGCTCGACTGCCGTGAGCACACGATGCTTGTTCTGAAACTGACTCGATACTGGTCATTCTGGGTTCTGCAGTCCCCTTACTGTTTCAGGTTAAAAATGAACCAAAAGCAGTTATTAAACGTTTTTGAAAAACAGAACCTTGACCCCTGTCGTATGACTGGATGGGAAATCGCTGTGTACATAGTGAGCACAAACTTTTATAAATCGTCTCTGTTAATATCAACTCTTATGTCTGAGTACTGGAGGTGTTGTATTAAAAATGCATTAGGAGACATTAAAGATACCTTCTTTATGGGACAGGAGAATTTATTATAATTTTAGATAATTGTTCATAAAAATCACACGGGTGATCGGGTGTAATAAACGGGTGATCGGGTGTAATAAACGATTTCTCTCATTTTAGGAATTGAGGACCGACTGAATATCCGTGACAGACCCAAATAAAAGAACACAGGTATATCGATTTAATTAAACCGTGTGAATACAGAACTGTCGTAGCTCTATGCATTTCTACACTGGAGCTCAGATGTCATTTCTGTCACCTAACGCTGTTGTTAAGATCCGCGGTGATTTAGGACATCACAACACTGACGTCACACTGATATCCACAAACAATGGCTACAATCCAATAGGGTCTCTGATGTAACATATCCAGTATCTTGTTTATAAAGGGTTATTCACAATTATGTCATTCTGCAGTCTTTAATGCAATACAAAGTGCGTTTAATTGCGTCACACAGTCCCGGTGGTTGTGGGTTTAAAGTTAAATGCAGATTAATTTGCGTTACAACGCTATACAGTATTATATTTTTAATAAATGACTCCTTTAACTAATGATAAAACTCGTTTATGTCGAACATTCACATTCTGATGATGTCATTATATCTGTCAATAAGTGATGTCATGTAACAGCAGAGAAATAAATTAAAAATATGTAATTTTTCTGAAGTTTAGAGGGAATCGCTTGGATTGCATTACTGCAGAATGACTGTGATTTAATTTGAAGGAATCTGTGTTTATAAAAGATTGTTTTAGGCACAGAACAAACGAAACTTCTGCAGTAGGTCCAATGATAATGTTCTTGTTAAAGAGCGACACCTAGCGTTCGATTTTGGAATACTGAATATTACGTTTTCAGTAAGAAAACAAAACAGACTAAATTAACTAAATGACTGATGTTTTTTCCTATTTGCAACTGTAGATCACAAATCACCTGACATAAGCAAAATTAGCAAAAGTCCCTCTGCATGCCACCTTTAATCAATTTTTGTCCCTGTCAAAATGTCTAAAAAAATATATATTAAAATGCATCTCGGTACATTTAATAACTTAGACAACTGAGCCCCTTACATTATAGTTAACTTATCAAAACGGACCAGTATATAAAACTTATCCTGTGTTTAACAAGACCCTCCCCACTTTAATATACATTTTGAAAGGTTTAAAAACACATACATCACATGGTATCATCACACAAGAGAAACCCAATGTAAGGGATGGTCAACCTTCCCCAACTGCACCTATCAATGTTTTTGTATAATGTCTGTAATTTTCACACAGCCCCTTGGCTTGCAGAACCGCTTTCTCTCTCTCTCACTCTCTCTCTCCCTCTTTATCTTGCTCTCTCTTCCCGCCCTGCCTAATTTCAGCTGAATTTAGGATGCCACTGACCCAGCCCTGGATATGCATATCTGAAAGAGGGTGAGGTAGAGAGGTTGAGAGAGAAAGAGCGACATAGTGTGTGTGTATGTGAGAAAGAAAAAGAGAGAGAGAAGGGAAGAGAGAGAGAGAGTGCGCAAAGCTGAGGACACAGATCAATGTATCTTTGTACTTGCTGCCTCAGCAATCGAAGGTGAGAGCAGATCCAAACAAATCAAAAGCAGACGCCTCCAAAGAGGTTTGAGACGCAGCCGGGCGACATCCAATCAGCAGCGGAGGGGAGATGATTACTGTCTGCGCAGAGCTGGAGAAGTGACTGTAAAGGCAGGTGCTGTGTTTGAACACAAGCCCGTGTGCGGAATTGAGTCATCCTCGCTGACAACACTTACTGAATACTGGACACTGACACCTCCAGATAACAGATAACCTGCAACATGGCGAGAGGATCTGGAGTTCGGATCTCGAGGCGTAAGTGAAGGTAGGTGTGCCAAACAAATGCTCATTGTTTTGATTGGTATTCTCATCGGTGTCACTGCTGCTCATTCAAATCCGTTTGTTGTTGTATGTGAGCCGTGGCCTAGCGGTGAATACACGTGCTTTGATATACTGCGCTTCAGCGCTCATATGGCCAATGCAGGTTCAAATGCAACAGCAGCTTGCGTTGTTTCTTGACCCACCTATCTTTTCATCATTTACTGTTCTCTCTATTCTTTGTATCGGTCCAGATAGGTTAAAAATGTTAGGGTTAGTTATGTGCTTCATAAACTACAAGTGTTTGTGGAGCGAGTTTGGGCTGTTGTCATGTTGTCACGTGTCTGGTGCCACCCAGAGGGGTCAGTTTGACATCCACCACAGAGCATCATAAGAGAGAGAGACACAGAAATGCCGGGGGAACTGAGCAGCCAGATATTCTGAAATGAGGGCTGAGGGAACATGTACCCTTCTCTAACGTTTACAGTAAGTTACAGAAACATTACAAAATGTATTTTGAATGTAGAACGTTATTGCTTGGTTATGAGAACATTATTCAAGCAGTTTTTAATTCTGCAATGTTTTTAAAACGTTCTACTTACACCTAAAGAATAATGTTTTTGATATATAAGACATAACGTTAAAAACGTTCTACAGTATTATAAGAATGTTTTTGATCACGTTGAGAGGACTTTAGAAGAACGTTAGCCAACGTTCCCTGTTAGCTGGAATGTGATTAAAGAAAGTGACACGGTTTGACTGATTACTGTACAGACACAGTTCCAGTACAGTGTTCATTGTGGGACTTTAAAGTGCCCCGATTCTTCATGTCATGCTGACATATTGTTCATATTCCACACACGCACACGCACACGCACACACACACACAAAAATAAACGTGTGTGTGTGCATTACGATGGGCCCTAGCATTACCATCTGTTGTGTGTATACTAAACTAATGACTAAAAACTCATTTTCTACAGCCCACCCCCATAGCACTAGATATTATGCATGTTTCGATATCAATTAATCCTTTTTTTGTCTCATGGGTACCGATGGCTGATCGGCACAGAATGTCAGTGGTCATTTCCTGGCTTTACTAACCATGTGGGGACATTTGGGCCACACAATAGAGGCGAACCCAAACCAACCCATCCACACACACACACACACACACACACACACACAGAGGTTCATTAGAGAACTTACTGTCAGCCACTGATTACACCCTCACTGTCAGGAGATGCATAAACTATCAAGATACCCAAGGTGGGTTGAATGTGAGCGAGCGAGGGGGGGGGTGTGCTGGCTGGCAGGGGTCCAGATCCAGAACAAAATGTTTAGCAGTGTATGAAATATTTAATTAGTCACAAGCACACACACTCACACACACACACACGTTGACTCCAAGTATTCTTTTTATAACAGATCAGAGGTGATGAAATCAGCACAGTCGTATGTACTCTCTCTCACTTTCTCTCTATTTAACTCTATTTGATTTCACCCTGTTCTTTGAATTTCACTTTGTTCTTCCACTCTCATCTTTTCTGCTTACTCTCCAAATGGAAGGCAGGTCTTTGGGGTTTTCTGTTATCGGCCTGTGAAGCAGGGCTGTCATCACTGAAGCGCTACGAGAGTTTTGGTTGGCATCAAACTTCTATAAGTGATGCAGTTCTGCACTTGCGCGCTTTCCGTCAGCGTCTTACAGTCACACTTATTTCGACATGCAGCGGCAGATGGTTGATACTGTGGAGGTTTTGTATGTGGGTCATTGTATGAAAACGTTGCCATTTGTGGACTGCGTGTCACTGTGACTTACTGATGTCATTTAGAGCTGCTCACCGTGTTTCGTGGTTTGCGATGAAAAATACTTTTTAAAACAAATTGTGGTTACTGTGGAAACGAATAGTAGCCTCCAGCTTGCATGCATCAATAATGTTTAATAAATTTAAATTTTAGTTATTTAAAATTATATACGTTTAATACATATCAAAAATTGAGGTAATAGAATATCAAATATTTTAAACTATCTACCTAAATTGTATTTTTAGTGCACTTAAAATGTGTTTTTTTTACTGTAGAAAAACTCTCTTGTCTATAGGAATGATGTCAGACACATCTAACCAACCCTAATAACATTACATGACATGTAATCACATTCACATGTGATTTTAAGACCTGCCTTTTATCATAACATGTTATCAATCAATTTACGGGTAACCGTTATCTTCCTCTTTCCCCTCAGGTGTACTGAAGCTGTCAAATGCATTGATTTCTACTTGAGAGTGACTGGACCAGACACACTTGAGATGGGCAGACGGGCAGCTGATCCCTCCACCCCTGTGCCAGTTCTTGGAGAGCCTGCGCTGGTGGGGACTCGTGGCTGGAGGACCGTGGCCAATGGGACGAGCAGCATGGCAGCCCTGACTCTGACTCATCACTGTAACATTGGGGTGCAGACGTCACCTGCGAAACGGAGCAACCAACACCAGCTGGACGCCAAACATACAGACACGTGCAGCAACCAATCAGGAAACAGGGTGATCACGCCCCCCAATGGCCACATTCCAAGTGATACGAGGATAAAAGAGGAGGATGGAAAAGACAAAACAAGAAGCATCATTAATAAAAGAAGGAGTCCAGAGAACAAGATAAAAAAGGGCGTGACTTTTGAGGGCCTAGAGAGTGAAATTTCCAAAGAGACAATCCGGCCAATCAAAACCAGTCTTGTGACGAGGGGCGTGGCTAACAGCAAAGTCAAATCGAAGAGGAATGGTCACTATACCAATGGGAGCGTGGTTGATTCTGACGTAATAGGAGGGATCAGCAGTGATGTCATCGAAGGGGAGGAGCCCATCAGAGGACAGAAACATCCTTGTTCTCGAAAGGAAACCTTGTGCTCGGCCCCTCACGGACCCCCAATAAGCATCTGCAGTAGTTGTGGTGGGAGGCAGAATCCAGCACTTCCTGTACTGTACAGCCAGACCAAGACAAATACATCCCCAACTCCAATCGGTTCGTTGGGACCGCTGCTTAATCCTGGGAAGGATTTGGGAATTTCACAGTTCCGTTCAGAAACCCAAATGGAAAAGCACATTGATCGCAGTCGGAAACAGTCGGATCAGCACCCCATCAGCTCTGACCTTCATTCTTACCTCAGTGTGAACAGAAACAAAAACGGGCCATTATCTGCATCGCCCGCTCAGCAGGCGGACGTATCAGTCCTCAGTAATCATCACACCCTCAAACTGGAATCTAGTGCTGACACACCTAATCATTCAGGTCGACAGACGTACACCCTCGCTGTGACCCTGATGGGTGATAAAGCTCCACATAGGGCTGTAATTACACACCTGAACGTGAAGCCTCAGACGTGCCCACCCAGACCCCCGATGACTCCACACCCTCCCCATGTACACAAACAGGTCAACACAGAGAAACCAGGTGCCACAGAGATGACAAGTACCAGCATATCACACGTGAACGCACACCTCAAATCAACTAACCAGTCCAACTTTGATGACAAACTGCTAAATCAAGGAAACCAACTCACGCCCGCACAGTCGGGCTCTCACTGCACGCCCAAACCGCAGAATAAAACACACGTCGAACCTCTGCAAACTACGATGAAAGCTGAAACTTCCACGAGCACGGAGATGCCCTCCAAACCACAGAGTGCAGAAAACAGTAAATGCTCAGAGACAAATCAGATAAGCACAGACTCTAAATCTTCAGCATCTTTTCATTTACATTCAAACTGTAAACATCAAACTACAGTGTGGAGTTGTGAAGGTGTCGTATCCTCAGCTGCTTCAGATTTTCAAAAACAGGATCAATTCCCCATCGGGTTCCACTCCAAATCTGATGTGCATGCTAATACATCGAAGTGCTTACACACAGATCTCAACATTAAGCCTCCAAACATCACACAAATTTGTGCTGACACGGATCCAGAATCCTCAGTCGCCTCTCCTGCTACATTACATTCACATTTGTCTTTGGTAACTCACGTACGTACACACTGTGGGCCTCAGAAAACTCACAGCGTACCGCGCTCATGTCGTCACACGCCGACACGCACCGCCACAAGCCCACCTCGAAACGCGCCTTTGCACATGACCGCGCACAAGCACCCTTCCCACACATCCTCGCACGCTAACGCTCACAGAACAAACACCAGCAGGGCATCACCACAGAGTATAACCTCACATAAAGACTCACTGTCACATCCTCACCCTGAGTCCAAAAGCCAGAATGACACTCGATTGTTTTTACATGCCCCAGATACGTCAAAGCAACACAGAGCGACGCTTGCATCACAAACAATCAACCATCAGAACCTCAAAAATGCAATTACCGCCACTCAAACCGAGGCGGTGGTGCATTCGTACACCAAAGAACATTCCGGAACGAGCCCTGAGGTCAAAACAACCTCACACGCTTTATGTGTTCGTTCGAATGCGGCGTGCAGGCAGACAGAGCCTGAAGTTCTCCGACGTTCCGTCCCGAATCCGCTGAGTAATGGTCCTCTTGAGTCCTCATTACTAGCCGTCACACCCGCTAGGACTTTTCCTTCAGTTGAGACGCGCGTCAAGACTGGATGTAAGTTTTTGAGCAACACAGACTCAAAGACTGATGTTCAAACATCAGAACCAGACCGTCAAACGATTAATGCCTCGCACCAACCGAACAAACCGCCCCCATCTATGACCCAAAGAGCGCAAAACCGACCTCCAAAGCCTTCCTCTGCACCTCCGCTAGCCCCAGCTTTTAAATTGGTAAAGGAGTGCACTGATGCGACCTCTAACCCTGTCCCACTTCCATCACCCTCAGCCACAACTTCCTTCCCCCAAAGCACACCTGTGCAACACACACCGAGCTACAAACATCTTCGCAATGCAGAAGCACAGACAGAACATCACTCCAGTTTCATCTCACAGGCCGGCGGGTCCGTCCCCAATAAACAGTGTTGCGTAATACACGAGCACCCTGCTTCTGCCATCCGGCTGCTTCCTGCGTCGCCTCACTGCAGCAGATCGCGGAACCCTGAGCAAAGATTAGAGACAGTTGAGGCGAGTCTGCAGGACAGCAAGAAGAGAATCACAACTCTACTCAACGTCATCCAGGACCTGGAGATGAGCCATGCGCTCAGCAAAGGGTGAGAGACGGCGAGAGAGATTTGTTCCAAGATTAGCGCATAATAGACAAGTGTGTCTGGAGAACAGGATGTGTTAGAGGTAATTGTGAGAAATATTCAGAGTGGAGCTGTGATAACGGAAGGTATGATTTCATTTTATTTCCAAGGGAAATAAAAACTTTTAGCAGGACTCTAACTGGATGTACGGATGTGAGTGAGTGTGGAAGAGGGCTAGATCCGAGTAAAAAAAAATCAATCATTATGTCAAGAATCAAGTCATAAAACTTGTTGAATTTCAAAAGAAAAACTGTACTGAGAATGAAGTTATTTTGCTTCCAGACGGATCTCTCAAGAACAAACTTAAATTTACAGGAAAAAAGTCAATATAAATAAATAAACGAATTCACTACATCAAATATAAGGCCTGTATTAAATTGTGTTATTTGTATGTTGAGGAAACATGACGAAGTTGAGTTAATCAAACTATACGTAAAGAAATACTTTACTAACCTGCAAGCAACCTGCATCTGTAAAAATACTTCATATATTTAATTAAATGCTTAATATAATAAATACTTATCACCAATTCTTTCGGACATTTTTCCTTTAAATTAATACATTTTTTATTCTGGAAGCATAATGGCTTTATCTCAAAATAGAAGTTGTATTTTCTTCTATTCTTAAAATAGGACAATTTTATTTGTCTTAAAATATATTGACTAATATAGATTATATTGATTAAATTAAACTGGTCATTTGTTCTTATGCAGTCACAATAGAAAAATGTTATTTACAATCTTTATCTTTGCTTGTTGTTCCTCTTGTAGTCGGCGATGTTTTCGCACTGGCCAAGATCTTAGTGACTGTTCAACTTGCCAGAAAACTGCATGTGCCGTCTACAGGTGAGAGCGCCCAACAAGACTACAAACCATTTGAAAAACTGCATATAGCATGGGCAATGAGAACTAGTGCTCTTTACTGCCCCCTAGCGTCCCTTTCTGTTTGTCACTTTTTTCTAATGCTGTTTGTTCTAGTGTGGAGTATGACTTCCGACAACAGGAGAAAAGATTCCAGGATCTTTTTCAGAGTTTGTCCCCCGAGAGAAGAGATGAAGAATATGAAGGATCTCGTTCTTTACTCACCTTACTCATTCAGAACCATAAATTACACCAACTCACCATCAACATTATGACCCAAACCCAATCCAAGAGCCAGTCTCAGCCTCAGATTATTTCTCAGATTCAGGCTCAGATTCAGGCTCAGACTCAGTCTCAGCCTCAGATTATTTCTCAGATTCAGGCTCAGATTCAGGCTCAGACTCAATCTCAAACTCAGATTATTTCTCAGATTAAGTCACATATTAAGTCCCAAAATCAGATTCAGTCTCAGATTCAGTCTCAATTCCAGACTCAGGCTCAGTCTCAAGGTCAGATTCAGTCTCAATCCCACCCTCAGGCTCAGTCTCAAGGTCAGATTCAGTCTCAATCCCAGACTCAGGCTCAGATAATTTCTCAGATTAAGTCACATATTAAGTCACAAGATCATATTCGGTCTCAAGCTCAGATTCAGTGTCGGTCTCAGACTCAGTCTCAGACTCAGTCTCAGATTATGCCACAGATTCAATCTCAGGCTCCGTTTCAGATGATCTATCAGATTCAGTCTCAGAGTTTGCCTCAGATTCAGACACGGGCGCAGTATCAAATTATGCCTCAGTTTCACTCTCAGCCTCAGATTGTGTCTCTAATTCACCCCCAGAATCAACCCCTGTTTAGGGCCAAAATCAAAAGGAAGATATTATGCAGGAAACTGTTCGGCTGGCTGCCACGCAAAGTCCAAAGGAAGTGACTGCATTAGGCCGAGTATCTGATTTTCATGCATGACTCTCTACCCTCTGGTATGTGAAGTCACACCTTCTGTGAGTTTTAATGCGGTCTGAAATCTGACTTCTATTTTTTGCAATGGAAAAATATTCCATGACATTCTGTGGCTGTGACCTACCATGCCAAATACCGCACAACATTACCATTTGCAAGTGAATTATAAACGCACCAGTTTAAAATAACATGATGCTTGCCGTGATGACATATGAAGGGCTTTGCCTCTCGACATTTTAAGGTCATGATGTGATGTGAGCTTGGGGTACATGTGACATCACTTATGATCTTCCAAATGGACAGCTATCATCTGCTAGGGGTCAGAAAACGCTGATGTATTATGGGACTGACATGTGGAGCTTTAGCGACTGATTTTTAGCTAAATAAACTGCAAGTCCAAGGTTAACCATCAAAGAAAAGTGTTGTATCTTTTATTCCAAATCAAACCTCTCTTCCTACGCACGGTCAAACCAAGCCTGCTCTTAATGGAAGCGCACGATATACTCACAACATAATCGTCTGTATATTTGTCTGACTCTCCTGACAGTACCACCCAGCTAAGAGGGAACGTTCTCGGAATGTTCTTAGGCTAACAAGCTCTAACACAAAACATTCTTGCAGTAACATTAGTAGAATGTTTTAATTGATATGAATAAAAAACATTATTCTTAAGTTGTTTGTTTGAAAGAGTTTGAAAAGTAAAAAAGGTTTGAATAACGTTCTTGTATAACCAAGCAAAAATGTTAATACGTCTTAAAAACTGGACGTTTCTAGAACATTCCAAATAACATTTTTAGCGTTTTTTTATTACTCAATGGAAACATTGGGGAACATTTTTACAACCTAAAATTGTGACAGTGGATGCATAATAAAGGGCTCCAAAGCCCTAAACAATCTGTGGCCTACCAGCTTTCTCTGAAGGCTTCGGAAGTCAATCAGTGCTATGTAGGAGAAGATCTGTCAACCATAAAGAACCTATGATGAATTTGGGCTTTCTCAACGCACTCATGGCTTAATATGTAGAAACGTACTTTTAAATGTACTTTTAAACAAACTCCAGAGCTTTTTTTGCCCTGCTAGCTTTCTTTGATGAATAAGCTGCTGCCAGGGGCTATGCAGCATTTTGGACTAGATTGTGTCTCATAAGACAGCAGAGAATCTCTGCAGTGCGCTTAATGGGACAAAAGCCCCAAATGACAGCATCTCTTCACAGCTGCGCTTGAAGGGTTGGGTTCTCCCCCCATGACAAAGAGCGAGTGGACCTCAAAAGAGAGATTTACCTTAAACAACAGCAATACATTCCCAATTGCAGGACAGTAACTCTGAAACACTACAAATTAAAAGCATCATAACACAACAAGGTACGAGATAATGACAAGGTAGACTGCTTGCTTTCCTTGGTCCATGTCCCAAAACCATATACCATGTCCCTAAACCATATATAAACCAGTATTTTTTAGTAAAGCTTAAACTATAATTATCTTGTATAATGTATGATTTAGTTCACTAGATGAATAATGTATATTGTTCTCTCAGTGAGTGTTGACTTAAAAGGTTCTAGTGTTTTAATTTAAAACTGAAATGAACAGTTATTAAGGCTACGAAATTTGAATATTTACTTTAAGTAAATGGTAAACGCACGTTGTTGTTCTAATTACTGGGTTTATTTACTGACAAATACATTTGAATATCTCTTCATTTTCCTGCTGGGAAAAATATAGATATATCTGTCATTGTATCATTTTAAATGTATATTAATTTTGAATATATTTTACACTTTAGCACCGCCAGCATTGTAGGCGCAGTTGTAATAGTCTATGAGGGCACGATGGGTAATGTAGTTATAAAGGGCGCGTGTCATGCTTACCGGTGATGTACAATATAGAGCGCGAAGGGTTTCTTCCACTTCAGCTTCTGATTTATGTGTTGAGAAACTAAAAATATTAATAGCAAACGTCCATAAATCCACGTGCTTCACTAGTATTCAGGTGCGCTCATCATTTCCGGTGAACAAACGCCTCAGAGTCACAGCGGACGCGTTTCGCTCTCGAGCGCAGCTGCGCGCAGGTGCAGCTGCCGCCAAACGCTTTACCGTTGCCATGACGATCTTGTTGGTCGCGCACGAGGATATAAGAAATAATTAATTGTTTTTACATTTTTATATTTGTAAAACATTTTAAACATATTTATTTATAATTTTATAATTGTTTAGAATAGTTTACAATTCTAACAGGAAAAATTTATAGATTATTTTTGAGCAGATTAATGCCATGACTTCAGTGTCAAAAATACTGCCAAAAATACAATAATAAACAGCAGAAGTGTAAAAACAAAGCAGAGAAAACCGTATATTGGGAAAAAATAATGATGGGTAATGTTGAAGTTTACATATCGTTTGCATTGTACATAACTTCCTCCAGGATGTTTATGTTCTTATTTAATACTTAAGAGTCTCTTTGTATATTGTTTTTCTACATGTATGTACATCTAATTTGACCCTATTATGATCTATTTATTCTAAAGTAGCTGTAGGTTATGTTTAAATAAAACAAGAAAAAAATCCAACAGTTATTTGAGCGAAATAAAAAATTCCGATATTTTTCGGAACAAAATGCTTTCAGAATGTGATGTTATAGTTCATCATTTTTTGTCTTATTAGTCAGAAGATGCTTTGACATTAGATCACGCAGGTTTGATGTCTCCAGCGCTATTTCTCTTGCTGTCTTCAGATCTTCCTTTCACCTTATGATTTTCTTACCCTTTCTCTCCTCGCTAATCTAAAAAACGGAACAATCCCTTCCCATCACTTCCTGTAAAAAGCACACAGATGTGCCTCTGTAATTCACATGGAATACGCAGTATATAATGCTACCTCAGACCTGTCCCAGGAGAGATTGTGTTTGTGAGGCGTGAGGGTATTCTGACCCCCTCTGTTCTTCTCCCAGTGCTGTTCTCCAGAGATGAGGGGCTTGAGATCGGAACAGCATATGTCTCTGAAGATATAAGGTCGGCTTTTGCCAGGATGAAAATATGATATGACAGATCCAGTGGAGGGACATTTTTCACACACTTGGAGTCACACACACACACGCTCACAGATAACGTAACACGAAAACACACATTTACAAAGACACAAAAGCGGCAACACTACACATCCACAAACAGCGTCTGAAATGAGGACAATGTCCAGACAGTGTGTTTGGGTTTGTAGTCGAATATAAATTCATGCTCCAGTTGCAATTTGATGTTTACACATTGTCTGGGTTTGTCGAGGCATGTTTAACGCCTTTTAGTTAAGGCAACCCATTTTAATTTTATTAAAAGCAAATTACATTAAAGCTGCATCCATAACTTTTACCTCGCTACCGCTATCTCTGTTTGAAACATCATAAAATTGCTGGTTACTTCTTCATACTTTTCACTTTGTATGTTTGTATGTCAAATGAAGCCAAACCGACATTTCCTGGGACTCGACAGTTCAAATGAAAAACCATTATTATAATCTTCCCATTGTGAATCGGGGTAAGGTAAGGAGACCGTGCTGAACGCTGATCTGTCACGCACTTGCTAAAAATATCAGGCATAGCACCTTTATGTAAGTCTTTCTTTACAGTAGCTTTGATTTTGAACCATCTAGGTCAGATACGGAATCATGTTTAACTCCATTATACACCTTTAATCACGTTAAATAATCAGTTTAAAGCCTTTAATTTATTTACTTATATTCCATTATGGTGGAACATCGAGCAGAAGCTATCATTGTTCCCATCATATGAGATTTGCTATTGAGTCGATGAGTTATTCTTCTATTGTGTGCTCTTGGTCTTAATTTCACCTCTTATGGGTCGTTCATCTTTGCAATTCCCTCACTGAGAGCAGCAGAAGGAGGTTGTTGGAGTCACGAGTTGCTAGGTGACTCCAGACAGGAAGGTCAGAGAACAGACGTGGCTGGAGACCCTCGACATCGAGTGTTGTGTTTGGGCTTGGATAATGACAGGCAAAGAAAGGAGAGTCCTTCTGGCCTTATTCACACACACACACACACACACGCACACACAGAGATGAGAATGATACACATAGACAGAATCTAAGCACCGGAAGATATTTTGAATCCCTGTTAATTGGCCCAGAAGAGGCACTGAGCGAAAAATAATCCCGCTGACAGGAAACGTCCTTCAAACACACACGCTCATTCGACACAGATGCAGAAACACGAGTCATTAGACACAGTTGTTTGTTGAGTGTCATATGTACTCAGACGCTGCGTAAAACACATTAAAGACAGTGTTTACTCTTGTGATCGTATGCTACTCTTCATACAGCTGTTGTTTTAAATAGTCTGTATGATATATTTATAGCTTGTTTGACACTGTTGATCTCACAGATTTCTGCCAATGTTTCGACTTCAGTTTCTCTCCCAGTATTTTCTGCTTTCTCTGTAAATTGAAGTTACTTTCAGAGATTTCTCAATAAAACGTTTTTTTAATAAATACAAGACAGCCGGAGTATCATTCATGATAGCATTCACTGTTAAACAAATATCCATACAGCAAGATGTAAAAAACAGAGTTTAAGAACATTTGTAGACATTCAAATGAAAGTTAGGTTTGGAAAACTGGTGTATGACTCATCACCTTTATGCTTTAAGTGGCAAGAAGGTACTGATGTAAAAGATATTGTTTATATTTATTCATTTGGTAAATAAGTTTAACTTTGGTATTTTCTGCGTTTATGATTTTGTGTGTTGTGCTTTGGGCCACTGTGTGAATCAGTACCTGAATGAGGAATTAGTAGGAATCAGTTTACGCTCTGAATCAGTTTACACTGAATCAGTTTACAAGTGATGAAAGTGGGATGCTGATAATGTCTCTCAGGCAGAGTATCATTACCGCCAACGGCGTCTGTCATTTACCTCATATCATTCACCCAATTTCTTATCAGTTCACACTGTGCGCTACTTAATTACACTGATAAAAGTAAAGCACGGGGCTGGACTTTACAACCAGGCTGTCAGTCATTAAAGCAAATGTCAAACACCTTATCAACTAATAATTATAACCTTGCAAAATTGTGTATTTTTTGGTGGAATCCTTATCATTTTGATTAAAAACACACCATGTGCGCAAGAAATACACAAGCCGTGCATAAGCAGTATATGAGCAACGCGTAAGCAACACATAAATCATGTGCCATGCGCTTGTACACTGACAGTGTTTCTAATGCCTCAGCGAGACACGGCCCTACACAAAAAATATAGTGATTTCCTCGTTAACACATTGCTTGGGCACAGATTGCTAGATTGATTTTTTTTATGAGGTTACAAAATGTTCAAAAAGCAAAAACGTTAACGTTGCATTAATAGTTTTGGTTTGGATTTAATAAAGAAAATAATGTTTGCGTAAATATTTTACCAAAAAATCATAAAAGTGTTGCATTTAAAGCCAGTCAACATGCCTACCGTGTAAAATCCTTTAAAGCAAAAAAACGTTTTTACAGTCATTTCCATTATAGTCCTTACAGTGAATTACTGTGAAATCACAGTACAGTACTGTCACTTTACAGTATTTACAGTACAGCATTGCCATTAAAGTTCTTACAGTAAGACTTACTGTGAAAGTACTGTAATTAGTAATCTCCTTAAACTGATGTGTTCTCAGTTTTGTGCCTGTGAACTTGCTCATGGATTTTGCAGCTGATTTTTATTAGATTATAAATATTATATGTCACAGACTACACTGTAGCTCCTCTGATATGGCGCCATGCACCATAAACAGCATTTAATGTCGCCTGTACATCTGCTGGAGGATCAGAATGAACAACATAAAGAAAAGTCTGCAGTATAGAAAGAGACGCATATACTGAACGTTTGACCTCGGAGTCCGAAACAGCAGCATGTGTCCCATGAGAAAAGCAGAACTGAGAGTATATACAGTGATAAGATATAGAAGGAATAACAGATTGTAAATAAAGAGGGACGGAGGGAGTGGAAACGTGAGGCGAAGGGGCAGAAGCACATATTGATTTCAGAATCTGGAGTTCCATCATTGTGTCCATGATTCACCCGCTAAATGTAAGTTAGATCCTTCACAGCTCTTTAATTGAGAAAGCTCTGCTTTTAAAGCTGAAAGTTAGACATCTGATGAAAATTGAGTGTGTGTGGAAAAGTTACACAGCTGTATTGTTTTATGTAACCAAGTGCTATATGTCATTTATGTACTGTATGGATTTCATTGTACGTTTATTCAGAAATTGAATGTTAAACAGTTCAAATGAGAATGCATTTCAGAAGGTTTAAGAATGTATGATCATGTTTTGTTTAACATGGTGTTCACATATATGGGTGAGTGTGTTTTGGAAGCTTTTGGAAAATCTGCTGGTAATTTATTTGCAATTCCAAGCCAAGAAGCTAAACAGTGGGGGGCTGGAATGTAGAAAGAATTATTGGTGTTTATAATTGTTTAAAGATGAATGAGTTATTATAATTTTCTCTTCACGCTACACCTCACTGAAGCGAATGTGAGACCGACCGCACACCTAGAATTTGTCATCCGCTATTATGGTCGTAAATTCTGTTTACACCCCAGCCAATGAAAATTCAGTACATTTACATTGTTTTATTCTGGCTATGAGTCTATTCGCCTCCTTGTCTTTGTTAACTGAATAATAAGTAAATAATATTGGATCTGATTCACTGTTACACTCTCAGGTCACTCATTTATTTGGGAACGATTCACTGCCCAACTAACCGGGAACATTCTCAGAACATTGGCTAACTTTCTTTAGAAGTTATCTCAAAGTTCTCAAACAAATTGTTGCAGTAGAGCATTTGTTTAGCGTTGTGTCATATATATCAAAAACATGATTTTTAAGTTAAAAACATTACAGAATTAAACAAAACTAGAAAACGTTCTTATAACAAGCAATAGCATTAATACAATGTCTAAAAAAACAGGATGTTTTGAACATTCCTAGAACATTTAAAATAACATTTTGTAACTTAATGGAAACGTTAGGGAAACATTCTTACAACCTAAAATTGTTAGCGGAGCGTAGTTCTGTGCATGGAAATAAGAAACATTTATTTTAACAGACTCATCTGTGCATTCAAATAAAACCAGGAAAAAAATAAAAGCGGATATTTAACATCTAGCAGAACAAGCTAATGAATCATATAACGGCTGTCTAGCATTATGCTGTGGCCTTAGAATGTGCCATAGACACTTATTCAGCCCATGTTTCCACACTGCTAGATAAGGTGTTTTAATTGTGCTCTGGCTATTAGCTTATCTAAAACGTTCCATGAACAGCTTAAAAATAACGTTTTTTGAGATATGATATATAAGATTAAAAAAACACTAATTTTACTGCAAGAACTGTTTGGTGAACTGTGAAAGAACTTTTAAAGAACGTTAGCCAATGTTCTGAGAATGTCTACAGTTAGCGGTTGTTATTAATGTTGTCTGCTCAGTTTTTGTGACGATGATTTTCTGCCGATAGAATCATTTTTGTTCTTAATTTGGCCTGAGATGGAGACAACACGTTGCATGCATGAAGGTAAAGCAGTAACGACAAACGACAAATGTTTTCCTTGATAAGTTCAGGCACGACAGCAGCCCATTAAAGTACAGTCTCGACATCATATGATGCTAACAATTGAATTTATTCAATGAGGAAATATAACCCAAATGGATCAAAATGCTTTAGTCAGGAAATGACATGTTAATATTCCAGACAAACATAAACAATTACACAATCAGACATTTACTGGAAAAAGGATACGTTATCCCAGCTAACAGGAAACATTCTCAGAACATTGGCTAATGTTTTCTAAAAGTTCTCTTAAAGTTCTCTCAAAGTTATCAAAAACATTCTTGCAGTAACGGTAGTAGAACTAATCTTTTGATACATATCACAAATGTTATTCTTAGGTTGTTTGTAAAACATATTTAAAAGATTTGAATTTGAATAATGTTCTTAAAACCAAGCAATATTGTTAATTAATCCTAGAACTTTCAAAATAAAATTTTTAACGTTTCTGTTACTTCATGGAAACATTAGGAAAACATTCTTACAAGCTAAACTTGTTAGCTGGGTCCTGATTAATTGGATTATGGAAATTGAATCCCAGAGTTTCTACACGGATATGAATGTTATATCAGTTTGTCTTGCATCAGTTTTGTGTGTGTGTGTGTGTGTGTGTGTGTGTGTCTGTTGCTTTACAGCACATCGAATCCACAGACAGCGATGATGGGCTTTACCTTCCTCCAAGTTCATGAGCGATACGCAATTTTCAACAGTTGTTTAACAAAAGCAACTAATCACAGATTCCAATGTACGCAAAAATAAACCCCAGCTTCACAGTAAATTACACTTAAAACATAACTCTCCGAATAACAATATTTTCTGTTTTTTCTTTGAGGTCTTGTGTGTAACTGAGAGCGTTTGTCCTTGCGGTAACCAGGGCCGAAGTTTTGCATCAAATTTGCATTCGATTTAGATTTAAATTTGCATTAAATTTATTTTGGTGACCTTCCAGAAGACGTAACGCCACAGCATTCGCCACACAGCGCATTCATTAACATTTCTTTGTGCTTAACACGCACGTTTTGAAATATGAACGGCGGAGGTTAACCTCTCCGTCCTGATTCCGTCAGCGGTAATTACAAATCTCCTAAGTTCAGCCTAAAGCAGCTACATTTATGCTGTTTAATAAACTCAATTGTCCGCTAATCTGTTTGATTTTCCTGTTTTTTGTCTTGTAGGAATGAACCTTGATAGGAATATGGGCTGTGACCTGCAGGCATTAATGTCAGTTTAATTCTGTCCATCAAAACATTCTTTCCAACAAGATGGTCTTCAGATTTCCACATTAAATGGTTGAGATAAACAGATGAGGCGTGGATTCGTGACTAGTCTGGTTTGGATAACACTGTTGACCCAGGAACACAAAAAGCTCCAGTGAAAAGCTTCAGCCAGGAAGAATGATGTCCACCGTCCTGCGTTGGCTGGTCCTGGTGGCCTTCATCACACTGACCATTTCTGGAAACCTTCTAGTTTGCTTGGCTGTGGCCACCAGCCGGCGTCTGCACCAGATCAATAGCTGTTTTATACTGTCACTGGCCGTCACGGACCTGATGTTGGCCTTGCTCGTTCTGCCCTTTTCAGCCATGCTGGAACTGCGTGAGGGGAGATGGCCTCTCGGGGGGGTGTTTTGTAATGTCTACCTCTCGCTAGACGTGACGCTTTGCTCCGCCTCCATCCTGACGCTATTGGCCATCAGCGTGGATCGGTATCTTGCGATCTCGGGCCCGCTCACCTATCCCAGGAGGGTCACGGCGCTGCGTGTGGCCATCACTCTCACTGGGATTTGGACATGCTCTGTGGCGACGGCTTTCCTCTCCATTAACCTTGGCTGGAACACGCCAGACTTTCGAGTGCAGAACCAGGACTGGCATATGTGGGATGAGGGAGAGGAGGGCAGGACCTGCCGGTATGAATGGAATAACAAATACGTGCTGCTGTTTTCCTTCGGCATCTTTTACCTCCCTCTGCTGGTCATGTGTGGAATGTACCATCGCATCTTCTGCGTTGCGCGTGAGCAGGTACGGGTGGTTAAGCCACAGGCATTAATTATTTTTAACATTGTAAGTTAAAAATTCTGTTTAAGTAATATAAATTTGTTTTAGATTATTTTACTGTTTCATCACTTTCACTCAACTTTTCAAACAACAAACTGATGATTTGAAACGAATTAAATCATATTAAATTTTTCCAGAAACATTTGTTGTTATGCTAATTGAACGTATATTCACGTTCTGACAGCAATCACTAAGAGGCCCAAATATATTTATATCAATACAATAATTCTGTGGAAGGCTCAATAATTGTATTCGGTCTGAGTTAGTCAAATAAATCTACAAGTGCACGTGTTACTCGTTTAAAATGTGTTTAAAAAGTTACTGTTTTAAAATACCGTGATGACATATGTTCTGTGCTGTGCAATCAAAAAAAAGATATATGACATATCATAAAGGTTTCACGTTTTCTCTTCATGTAGGTGTGCCGCATCCGCGCCGCCACTCCATCCTGCGCGCAGTCTGCGTCTCCAGCCGCGGTGCGCGAACACAAAGCAACGGTGACCCTGGCCGCGGTGCTCGGCGCATTTGTCCTTTGCTGGTTCCCTTATTTTACCTACTTCGTATACTTGGGCGTTTGGGCGGAGACGAAGCCGTCTGAACTCACCCACTCTGTCGTTCTTTGGCTGGGGTATCTCAACTCTGCATTGAACCCCATCCTGTATCCGTCGCTCAACCGGGATTTCCGCCACGCGTACGGCCAGCTGCTCCGCTGCAGACGCGCCCGGCAAAGGAAATCCTCTTTTTCTCCTCCCTTCCAACATAAGCAGACTCTCATCTCCAAAGAAAATAACGAGACACAAAGTGATAACGCTGAACACACTCACCTCGCATTTTAAAAGATGATATGCAATGTAAATACAAACCAGATTAGCCAACATTCCCAAATATTTACAGTTAAAGCACAATACTGTTATGTGCTTACTGAGCAATATTCTTAGAGAGACTTTTGGACTGTCCAACAATAGAAAATCAAATATTAAAGTCTAATATCCTAACAGTTTTGTATTTTCAGTTTAAAGCTTTTGGTTAAAAAGCCCTACCACGATTCGCAACGCACGTTTATAATTTGAGCTGTCGGTCCGATTTCCCTAGAAATAATAGTTTGACTTGTGGTTACGTCACGTATGAAAACAGGAAGAAAACCCGGCTGCTAAATTGCGGATGTGACGAAACTAACTCACCTGCGTTAAGAAATTAACTCCTCCAGCAACCTGCAATGTTGTGTTTTAGACATAGATGGCGACAGAACGGCAAAAGTTACGGATTGCAGCTTTAAACACCTATTTAAACTATATTCCGACATATACAGCTCTATTTACCTGTTCACTTATTATTGCCATAGCCTGTCATAAACAGTGCATTGTATCCCCATGATCGTCTGTGTGTTATTTCCAAGAAAAAAATAGTAACTAAATAATTCTATGTAAGAACAGCATTTCTTGTCTTTATTCTGAGAGAGCCGGTTTAAAATGCGCAGTAAGGTTGACGCGTCACAGATGCATTAGCATAATATATTACTGATATACAGCATAATATATGACTTCATTTGCATCAACAATCTTCCTTAAGAAGGTCATAGCTGGATAGACAAACTTACGCTCTCCGGACAGTTTGATTCCGAGTCTCTTTAAATCGAAATTCATGTTTATTTCATTAGACTGCATAAACTGCTGCCAGTCCCGCGATATTTTTATGAATTCGCCCACTTTGTGTGACTTACCAAAAACAGTCTCTTCAATTCTTGCGTGTTTCTCCATAAAATCTTTTAAGCTCTCACTGACCTTCATCACTGATTCACTAAATCCAGACACTTTGACTTCATTACTCTGTGTTGAGATGCTTATTAACACCTTCTGAGGAGTGTTGTTCTCGTTTTTGTAGTTTACGGATAACAGCTTTGCACTGTGGCTTTGCAAGGACACCCTGATCTTTGTTTACATAAAGTGCACATTTTAAAGACAAACCTCATAAAAGAAATGCACAATCCAGCATGACCGGGCTGGTCATGATGTCCCTGATTATTTTCTGCGGTCAAGCTCCGCTGTTTACATTGAAGCGGGCACCTACTGCGTCATTTATGGTCATTTCCATGCACGGTGCTTCTGAAACGTTTAGTCTTTTTTGGAGTTTTTTATTGTTGGTTTTCTGAATAAGTTATACAAGTGCTTATAAGTAATAAATTGTAAAATATAATATATAATATGAATATAGTTACCTACATGAATATAGTTAGAAAATTATCCACATATATGTTTTATAAATCCCAAAAATTCAAACTCTGTGTTGGTAGAGATGACACCAGTAATCAAGGTCAACAGCATAACAGCTAAACGTAATGTACATTTTTGGCAGGTCTTATTTGAGAAATGTTTCCAAAATCCTGAAGGTATGTCCACACGATGCAGTGACTTCCTGGGAATCTGCAGCCTCTCTATTTAACTTCACAAATGATGTACTTCAGAAAATGTTTGTATCACAGGATAGGTTCAACATTTATTAAACAACTACTAAAGTTATAGAGGTAAACCAATGTCTGAACAAATAAACTGCAATGTTTTTTATAATCAGATAACAACATTTAACTCAGTATAGCTGATACAGTGAAGATAACAGAGACAATTTGAAGATATTTAAGGCAGTGCAGTAGTTAGTTTGATAAGCCCTTAAAAATGCAACATTTCAAGCAGCAGTAACTGCGCAGAACATTTAAACATGTTGTGTAATATTTAAGAACTGCAAGATGCATTACGCAGACAGATCTATTTACTTGCACACAATATTTCTGTAAGTGTTCCGTATGTTCCAAAATATGTTGGATAAAGGAATATTTCAATTCCATTTTCCATTTTCCAAGTTACCATTTACTTATTTTATTGTCATGTTTTACGTGCATGGCTTTCGTGCGTAGCAAAAGATATTTAGTTATTTAGCAGAACATAGAGAGATCGATTCGAGGGGGTCAATCAGAAGTCTTTAGCAAAGTAGCACGACTGCATTTTTCTCAGGATTGTATTTTAACAGTAATTCTTATTAGTATAAAACACGCACACTTTTGTTTAGTTTCCAAACAAACAAAGAATCACTGACAACATTCCCAATTCCTATTGGAAGGTAATGAGGTATTCTGGATAGGCCTGAACGTCATTAAAAATCACAAACATGGATGGGTTGTTTGGATTATCCGTCACACTGTGGTACAGGTCAGTGCTACCCAAGCTCTTCGGAGGAGGAGCCAAAATACCTTGTGTTCCCTGAGTGAAGTCGCCGACAAGCACTCTGGCCATGTACATGCGCTTGTGGCCGTTGGTATCAGGCTTTGAGTAGCCCTGGGCTGAGTAACTTGGGTCCACAGCAAAATATGTGCCATTTCCATACATGGCTCCTTAAAACCGAACAACAGACAGAGTTCACTACAAATACGAATGCATACAACACATAAACATTAGACTGGGTTTTGACGGGTACCGTGCGCTCCAGCGTAGCTGCGGTTGAAGCCGTGATGATTGATCTGATCGATCTTGTCAGCTGCAGTGCCGTGGAAGAGATGCTTCTCGTTGTTTTTATGATTGTTTTTGGCTTCTAATTCTTCCTTTTTGATCATGTAGTTTTTCCAAAGCGTACCATTTTGCACTCTTTCAATCTGTGCGTAAAAGACGAGTCAGCAGGATAAATACACAGTACCAACAAGAAAAATCTTCAACAGAATCTTTAGGACAGTGTATTTAACCTGATTGAGACATCTGACTAGACACATTTGGCGATGGTAAATTTTGTTGCTCAGTTTCTATTTGATTTATTTTTATCAGTCGATAGCTCCGCCCACATCTCTGTTCTGACCAATCATGACTAATTCAGGTATTATATGGCAAATCCTTCAGCTTCTACATGAAACCGTCAATCATCAAAAGACGCCGTCATGGAAACCATGAAGACACATCTTGCAACAATTTCATTATCAGTGAGGACATAAACATTTCCTGCTGCTGGGATCTTGTGGAACTGCAGCCGGGTGAAATGTTGTGTATGTTTAATCTTACTTTAATGATGGTCAGTCCGGTTTTTCTGAACTTTTTCTCCACATCTGTGTATTCTTTTGCACCCGCTGTCAGTGGGACCACAACAACCGGTTTCCCCTTCATGTTCTCCCAGTGTGAAGGCAAAGGAGACTGAGCAGCTGAAACGCAAATATATAGTTAAAAAATATAACATATATATGAAAAAATATATATGCTATAAAAATATATAAAAATCCATAACATAAATAAAACATTGTGAATGTTTTTCCTGACTGACAACCGTCGCTCGTTAATCGATCACTAATCATTAACCGTTGTCTGCTAATTAGAACGAACGAGTGTCTGTTAGCCTTTAAAAATGCTGACAAATGTCTTTCTTTTTCGTATAACAAGGGGTTTATTTTTACATAATATTTGCAAATAGCAGAATAAACAACGACAACATGAAAATTCACACATCGCACAGTCATAAAGAACCATTTAAACACCATTTTATAAGCATTACAGAATTAAAAAAATGTGTGAACATCATTCTCATAACCAAAGAAAAAAAAAGTTAATACAACATCTAAAAAAACGTTCTTAGAACTCTCAAAATAACATTTTTAATGTTTTTGTTACTGGAAATGTTCGGGAAACGTTCTTACAACCTAAAATTGTTAGCTGGGTAGTGGCTGGTAAGGATGTGGTGTAACTTGAATTGTGTATTTTTATTATTATTATTATTAGAAATGAGTCTCACCTGGCTCTGCTCTCCTCAGTTTCATCAGCTTACTACCGCTCGTGGCCTCTAGACGAGTTAAACTGACATGGTATTCATCATTATCAATCTTGATCTTCAACGAGGGTTTTTTGTTCTGATAAGCCTCTTCCAGGTCATAATTTGTGAACATATCAAAGCTTTTGAAGTTCTGCCCCCTCTCCTGATACTGCCACTCAACCACACTGTTGATTATTAATGCCTTTTGTTTTCTGTTTTCATCCCTCTCCACCCTACGGATCATGTCTCGAATCTGACTGTCTGCGGTGTGGACATCTTTTATAAGTCCCTCCAATGTGATGACACTGTCTTGGTCTCTCCTCTCCAATTTGATGGACACAGAGAGCTCTCTCTGCATGGCGCTCAACATTTCTGCATCTTTCTTGGTGAAACGGCCGACGGCCGGATCACGGATTGTTATGTGAAAACATTCCTTCATTATCAAGCTGTTGATCATGTCTTTGGCCTTATTCAAGTCCTCTGGAGTTTCTCCACACAGCTGGAAGACCGCCGGTTCGATTTCCTCAACCACCATCACGAATTCTTCATTTTTGGGAGATTCCCCCCAGATCAATTCTTTTGTCCAGTCTGTGTGGAAAAAAGAAACAGTGAGCAGTCAATTATACGAAACGCATAAACAACAACTGACCTTTACTGACCTTTGAACTTCTCGATGAAGGTTTTGTCCTCTTCCACTTTCTCGCCGGATCTTCCCAGCATGCACTGGTGAAAATCGCTCACCATGTCACTCTGGAATATGAGGAACTTCACCAGCTTCACATGAACTGGTTTCTTTCTCTTCACAAAGTCGATAACTGCGTCAATCATCGCGTCTGCAACGTCAGACGGATTCGCTCCACCCTGACCTAAAGGATTCACACAGCCAATGATGTCATAGACTTAACAGATCAACTATATGGAGACATTCAAAAATACAATTGTAATAATTTATATAATAAACTTGCTTTACGTTCCTGAACATAATAATAATGTTTTGATTGTTGTTTAAAAACCAACACTAAATACAAATATAAAACTGTTTTAAACTAGATTTAACTCCTTTTCAGAAGCCTGGACATTCCAAAGTGTCATTCATTTTTATATGAAAACGTGCAGAAATGTAAATATAAAAATAGTCGAAAAAACACAAAAAGCAACAATTCGCATTAGTCTGCAAAAAGAACATTTTTAGGGTGACAGTAAGTAAATAATCAACGCTGAGAATACGATCATATAAAGTAGGTTACCGGTGCCGAGAGCAGGGAAAGCCACAGACGACAGACGTTTGGTCTCACATAACTTCAGAACGGACAACACAGCTGTGTTAATACCATCTGGACTGTTACGTCCAACAATATGGATGATTTTTCCACATGGGAGCTGCCCGGATGAGGTCACAATCTCTAACTGCTGGAAATTTGGGGCGCTTGCTGCGGATAAACACGGAATTCACGTAAAACAAACCGGAGGTTCATCTCGACATTTGTTCAATCTAACGTTTATCAACAAAGAGGAAATAATAGATTAAAAGAACAACCAATCTGTAAGCACTCCTGTTCCACTCGTAATCCAGCTGCCTCTAGAATGGCTTTGGAAACCCCTGGATTACAAAGAGATTAATTGTGAGTTAATGATTAATAAATAATCTTAAGCAATTATTTCGACATGATTGTTTATTAAAACATTGCGTGACGTTGGATGAACCTGATTTCAGATTAAACGTCTGATTCGAGGAGTTCACAATAGCATCCGTTTGTTCCGTAGTGATGTCTCCCGACGAAACCTCCAGGATCACTGGACCCACCTGCATTGTGACCACCCCCAGAGAGGAAGTGAAGACTTTGCTAAGAAGCCCTAAAATAAGATGAAACACAAAGATGATATATGGAACATTTACAAACGTCTGTTTTGTCACTAACCTGATTATATCCTGTGCTAAACACACAACACTCACAGGACATTACATCATTTGAGGTCCAAAATGTGTCATTTTTGTTGGAACTTTTACTAATGGCCACTAGGGGCAGCAATGTGTGGTTTTATGTCTCGGTTATGTTTAGTTTTGTTCCGTTCGTTTCATGTTTCTTGGTTCCTGCTCCTGCCATTTGTTTTTATCTGGATCTGTTATTCGTTCGTAGGAACTCCACGTAGGACAGTAAACATTGTCACTTTATTTTCTAAGTTGTACGATTATTTTATGCATATTGTTACTGGTGAATATACATCATTATTTTAGCCAAAAGTCATCAGTGACAACATTAAAATCTTTATCTTTTCATGTGTGATGGACATAGAAAGACAGGAGAGTCACCAGAAGTCTGTGCCGAGCTGCCAGAAGGTTGAGGTGTGAACTGATGTTCGTCTCTTGCGACGGGACTCTGAATCCCACGGCGAAAGATTCTGGTGAAGCACTTGTGAAAGCACAGAAGACACAAGACGGAGTTACCATGAGCAACTGACGTTCTTAATACGTTCTCAAGCGTCTTTAAGTTCTGACCGTTTTTCCCCCCCACAATTTAAAGCTACAATCCGTAACGTTTGCCTCTTTACTGCCACCTCTGTTTGAAACATACAATTGCACGTTACTTGTGTAGTTATTTACTTAACATGGATGACAAGTTAATATTTTAAACAACTGCTGTACGAACAAGCGACAAATGTGACACTATCTACAGTACCCAGACATGCGATATAGCAGTCGGATCTTCTTTCGGTTTACAAATGGACATTTCTCACAAAACCGGACCGGACAGCTCGAATTATAAGTCATTATTATAAAGTTATTGTTGTGAATTTGGGGTAAGATCTAAGTTTTAAAGACTGATCGGTTATGTACCTGCTTAATTTACTGATTTTGTTCATTTTTAACCAAAACAAAGTTACAGATTGCAGCTTTAAACAGTATTTTGGTCATATGTGACATAAGAATAAGCTTTTGGTTTTAACAAAAATGTAGAGGCTCGTGAACATGTTTTGACCCGTCGTCCTCCATGTAAACACTCACATCTATACTGTCTGTGTCGGAGGGATGCACAGTCACAGTTACTTCTCTAAGGGTTCGAGGGGTAAATTCCTGGACCTCACTTAGTATGATCCTAGCCACCAGATCCTTAGGAAAACCAAGGTTTCCAGTACCGATAGCTGGGAAGGAGATTGAACCCATCTGCAGAGTTTCAGCTTTTTTCATGCAGTCTCTGATGATCTGAACGAGTATCTTTTAAAATTCAAAACAAACGCATGTGTTATCATCTAAGCGATGTCATTTTTTATATTTATTATAATATTTTCTGTTAGTCTCACCTTATCCTCTGATCCACGTCCACCTCTCCAAAACGGACAAACTACATGGAAGACTTTTGAACATTTCAGATTACAACTGCCCGTGATGACCATCTCTCCAAAATTCAGTGTATCTGAATAAGCAGCTGTTCTGACCTCTGCCTGGAGCCGACGACCAGCGGCCTGCAGGAGCGCGCTGGAAATTGCCCCTTTTGTAAGGTCGAGGTCCTCTGATACAGTGTTGACAATGACATCAGCCTGCAAGAGAAACAGGGAAACACTTGACAGTCATTTGACTGTCCCAATATATTCCTTATAAAAACATCTTCATCTATTGAAACCGGGTATATGTGAACTTTGACGAAATACTTCCCTATTTTGGAACTTGGAAGTTCAGAATTAGTGTTAATCATCACTAGTTAGTGGGTTCCCAGCTAACAATTTTGGGTTGTATGAACATTTCCAGAACATTTCCTTTAAGTAACAAAAACGTTCTAGAAAGATCTGAATAAAGTACAAAGTTCTGGGATTGTTAAAAACATCCAGTTTTTTTAGACACAGTCCTAACATTATCGCTTGATTATAAGAATGTTACTTAAACCTTTTTTAATTGTGTAATGTTTTTAAAACGTTCTACTAATAACTTATTTTTGATATATGACATATAATGTTTAAAAAAGTTCTACAAACATTACTTGTATGCATGAACATTTCTGACAACCTTGAGAAAACCTTTAGGGAACACTAGCCAATGTTCTGAGAACGTTCCCTGTTAGCTGAGTTTGTGCGTAATTTAGCATTGACTTACACTTGCGTCCTGGATGTTCCCTTTGCTCAGAACGATTTTTATTCCCTTCTGCGTAGTTTTGGTCTCAAGGGCGCTCAGCCCATCAGACCTGTCTGATCTGCTAACGGAACCATCTGATGTTTCTTCTCTCCATTGTGCTGGCTTGGGTTCATAACTGTGAACTTTAGATTCTTGGTTTCTAGGCTCATGACCTCTGTGCTGATAACCAGTACGTCCACTGGGTTTGTTATCATGGGGAACGTTCATTTTGGGACTGAAAGCAGCAAATTCTTTCCTGACAGCTTGAGTCATGGCCTTCACAGTTAAGACATTATTGTCAACCAGGTGAAACGCCGTGAGTTTCATCCTCGTGCCGCTGCGCTTCTGATCGTCGATGTACATCCGCACCTCACTGGCGATTGTTTGAGTGCAGAGTTCGAGAGGGCAGCCGAACACCCCTGAGCTGATAACAGGAATGGCAATGGAGGAGCAGTTTTTGCCTGAAGCCTGCTTCAAGCTTTCCCTCACTGCACTTCGTAGACGATGGACTACAGCAGGTTTGTCAAAGCTGTTGTATCGGGGTCCGACAGCATGCACTACATATTTACACGGAAGACGACCCGCTTCTGTAATAATGGCTCCTCCAGGTTTCAAAGGTCCGTTCACTCTAACGTGCATGTCACAGCACTGCTGAAGATCTGGACCAGCGGCCTGGAGAAGTGCTAAAGCGACTCCACCGCTATGCTTCAGTTCTTCGTTAGCCGCGTTGACCACAGCATCAACTCTGAACTTGCAGATGTCTGCCTTTCTGACCGTAACCGTGACACCGCCCGGCATCTGAACCTCACAAAACAGCTCTGCAGAATCCTCAAAACTGCCGTTATCGGGACTGGCGCTCTCCTCCTCCAGCATGTCATCTTCCTGGAGCACCACTACAAACCCAACGTCCTTCAGGAACACTGACAGCATATAATTACGCTCCTCCATGAAGTATTTCTTTGCTCCGGCCTTTTTAATGACCAGCGTGTCCGTGTGGAGAGCATCAGCCATCTTTCTGAAGAAGGTCATAGCAGGCTGGACAAACCTGCGCTCTCCCGACAGTTTGATACAGGGTCTCTTCAAATCGAAATTCACGTTTATCTCATTAGACTGCAAAAAATGCTGCCAGTGCTGCGATTTTCTGTCTTTGATGAATTCAACTACGGCATGTGATTTTAGACGAACATCATCATGAATTCTACTGTGTTTCTCCAAGAAATCTGCTAGGTTCCGGCTGACCTCGTTCACCGGTTCTCTGAATCCAGACACTATGACTTTGTCTCTCGGTGTTGAAAGGTTTATACACACAGTCTTCTTTCTGGATGTATTGTACAAACTTTGCAGTTGGTTGCCGAGGTCATGCCACTGTGGCTTTGCAAGGACACCCTGATCTTCTACAGACAAGCTGTTGAATATTAGATCTGTCTTCAGCTTTGTCTCTGCCTCAGCGAGGGATTTTTCTGTGCTACCGAACAAAATCACATTTCCGTTTTCTACGATGTAGACGGCGCATATTCTGTGAGACAAGAACAAGTCTGTGGACATCTCATCACAATCCACTGATCTCAATAACTCCAGTATTGAGTCATCCATCTTGAGACTCTTCTGCTTTATGCTTAATTTCTTCTCGAGAACCCAGTTTTTGAAGGTCAGAATTTCTGCCTGCAGGCCGGACAAATGTAATTTTTTCAGGTCCTTGTTGTAGTCAAGGCGCAGTTGTGGAGAAGCAGCTGTGGCGCTTTGCAGACCATCTTGTTGAAGCAGAGAGAAGATGGCGGGTGGCATCTCCACGCCCTCTGTGACACTGTTCCTCTCTCTCTCCATTTGTGTTGATGCTCGCTCTAACATTTTCTCCAGAAGGGGTTTCAGCCCGGTGATGTCATGGGCCATACCTGCCAATGTTAGAACCCCTTTAGATGCATCCATATCTAAAAATACCAGATCCTTCACCACTTCCTTAATTTCACTCTCTGCTTTCGTCCACAAGGAGAACAATACCGGCCACTCTAATGCGGCATAGTTAGATATAATGTTGTTGAAGGTATCTGAAGCATTTTTTGACCAGCCATCAATGTGTCCTCTGGTCAGACCTTTCTGTTTCAGCAATGCTGGATCTGGGTTGAGCAGAACTTCAGGTTTGTCCATGTTTATCTGGCAGAACTGTGAGACCATCTTATGACTGATATTAGAAACCAGCCCTTTCTTCTGGAGGAACTCTCTGATGGCAGGATGTACTCTGACTGTGATGGGTTCTGGTAGCTTCCATGTTGGTCTGTTGCTTCCATACAACGCTGTTCCCAAAGATTTATAGTATGGATAGATCTTAACCGGAACACTGCAGATGTGATGTTCTGTCTTCAATACTTTCTCCTTGTCTGAAATAAAGAATCAACATGTCAGGCAGGCTGCAAACATGGTCTTATATTAAAGTGGACTTGTATGCAGGTAGGTTAACTAGAGGACATAACAGGATGCCCCTATTAAAACTTAAGATGGAAAACCTGCCTCTTTATTTATTTCTTTGCCCCCCAAAAATGTTATTTTGAAAGTTAGGAATGTTAAAAACAGTTCTTAAGACATTGTATTGACATTATTGCTTGTTTATAGGAACGTTACACAAACATTTTTTTAATTCTGTAACATTTCTCGCTCTATTAACAACATAAGAATAACGTTTTTGATATCACGCAAATGTAAATCAAACATTCTACTGAAGTTACTGCAAGAATGTATTTGATCAGTTTTGAGAGACCTTTGACAGAATGTTCACCAATGTTCCGAGAACGTTCCCCATTAGCTGGGTTAGCGAGTAATTTAGTGTTCCCTAACTGCGACACATGATCTGCGATGGAAACCCTGCCTCTATATTTCTTTGTTTGCCGTGTATTTACCTTCTTCCTTCTTAAATGTTATAATGGCTGCTTTTTCCGATGGAAATGTGATCACTTCTTCTACTGGACCACCGCATCTTTCAAAAAACAGCTCCAGCAGTGTTGCATTATTGGCCTCTGTTGAAAGATCCTCCACCCTCACACATGTGCTCCTCTCCAGCGCACGGACCTCCAGACCAAACTGCTGGAACTTTCTGTGCGTCCTGCTCGCCTCAAGAAACTTCTCTACAGCTGTCAGAAACGTTATTGTACACAATGTAGCAGATACCGTGAATAAAGACATAAATAACATACATACAAAGATTATAAGCAAATAACAAAACATCATTTGCATTATGTAGATATACCATAACTTTTAAATCTAAAAGTGCCCTCCCTATTCCTCATTTGTCTTATATGGCAATACTTATAAAAAATAATAAATCAAATGATAAAAAAGACAGCTTAAATCTAACTAAAATTCACATAAAAACTAAAAACACAACAATAAAAAAATATAAAGATATAATGTAATAAAAAATGCAAAAAATCAAAGCTAATTCAAAAAAGTTATGAACAATAATGTAAAAACACACTATTTTGTTTTATTATAATAAAACACCTGAAAACTTTATATCTATAATATGATTCTTAAATACACTCGTATGTATTATAAAACTGAAGTTATAATAAAAACTAATATTTTTTAAAGATTGAATAACTTACCGCTGGGGTTGTTAAATGTTACGACTGCAGTGGTTAATTCTGGTATTAGCTCCATGCTGAAGTTGTTTTCAGAAAGACTACAGACGTTCTCCACCAAAAGAGCCAAAATATCTCTGGTAGCATCATCAGGAACATTCTCCAGAACTACAGAGCTTGACTCCTGACGAACCTTCGTATCTGCTTCACTGCCAGCTGAAGGGGAACCTTGACCTTCCGGCAAATTAAAAGTGACGTCACACAAAGTCAATTTGTCATATGGTAGTAAATATGAGATTTTACAAACGAATAAAATACGTTATGGGTATTTTTAGCAGAAATGTTTCCGAGTACATCAGTTAGATAAAAGAAACAAAAGTCCAGGTGGGTTCTTACCGGGTTCCTGATATCCAGATGCGCGCTCCGTCTAAAACAACACACGCACATAAATATGAACGGAAAACTATCAAACAAGGAGTGAGTATACAGGTGCATATATAACAGTTACGGAAGTGGCGCAAAATTAACAGACGTCACCTTTAAAATTATATTAACGTGTCCACGTACGGTCGTCACACTGTTTGGTGATGTTGTTTTATCGTAACCCGTTTACCTGCTGCACGGTGACGGCCGGCTGTTGGGCTGCCCCGCCGGGTTTGCTCACTTTCAGCTTGATGGTGTCCTTTTCAATGGTAATCACGTGCTCAGCCTTGGCGAAGACATCATCCCGTACTTAAAAACACAAATACACGCACAAATGTTCATCAGACTTCTTAAGAAGACACTTAAAAACAAGGAACATCACGGCATTGGATCTTGGAAGCTGTTCTTTATTTACAGTCGACCTACACACGACTCACTATTTGAGTTTAAAAGTGTACAAACTGTCTCCAGCGCTTAACAACAAACATCAGCATGTATTATTCTAATAAACACTACATGTTTGTTTAGTGTTGCGCACTTACTGTCCGATGATTTAAACAGAATCGTGGCAGCGTCGCTCGTCTCATTGAATTGCACGACGCAGTCCCCGCCCCGGGATTTCTTTTTACTTTGAAAGTAAATGTGAAGTTTGTTTTTTAAGCTTGTTTTGTGTTCAGGCCGCCAGTCTCCCTCCACAACGATCGGATAAGGATATTCCTCCATCCTGACACCTTTACACACTGAGGACATGGCTGTCGGGTCTATGTATTATTAAAGTCACTCCCTCTCACTTATTTTCACTTTCGTTTCTGTGATAATGTAAACTGACGGAGGGCCGAACACAGGAAACAGCGCTGAAACTAAAACTATACTTTACTATCATTTAAATTTACAATTTATAGTCAAATGGATAGACTTTGTACTTCCTTGCGCGTGTGTTTACAAGCTGAGTTTGTAATAATGTAATAATGTTTTTAGGCGATAACAAATAACCCACATAACCAACAGATGGCAGCATAAACTTACAAGTACCGTCTTACAGGACTAAAGTACAAGGCTTCAAATGATTAACAGATATAAATGCGCACATATAGAAACAGGAAAGTCAAAGACACAGAAAACGTGTTTCAGTCTCCGTCTAACTATGTAACCGCATAGTTAGATGGAAACAGGTTTTTTAAGTCTGTTAAATATATAGATGGATAAGAGAGATATTAGTGTAGCTGTGCGTTTCAGTGTTAATGTTTGTTGTCCAGCAAGGACCAGCTAAGACTAGTTGTGGAGTACTAGTCTAGTTGTCTAGTAGTTTCATATGACACCCAACATCAGTTGACCACGCAGTCTTATGTGCACGTGACATCAGTTAGCGCTTCCGTTCGCTGTAGGCACCGCCCCTCAACACTCCAGCCCGCCTACTATACTCCAAACAACCAATCGCAAGACTCCTCCTCCTGACGCGAAACGTCGGCAGCCAATCATGAACGTCTCCTTCAGAATCAACTAGCAACGCGCCGAGATTGGCTTCGGTGTCCAGCGCTTTAGCTAACTAGCGATACCGAAGAACATCTGTAATCGTACCGGACGGATCTGGGGTTCGGTACCGACCGGTGTTTTGCCCGCAAACTGCAGAAATGAGCCTGTCTGTCAGGTAAGGATGATGTGTTTGGTAATGTCTCTATTTATTGAGTGACTAGCTGCAGGATTGTGCAGCTTACGTAGCCGTTAACTGTTGAAACTATATAATAATAATTGCATTTTAAGATCACTTTATATACAATATTGTAGCATAAATACCTTTACAAATCTGTCTATCTATCTGCCTGTCTTTCTGACTGCCTGCCTGTCTTTCTAGCCAACAAGGAACGTTCTCAGAACGTTGGCTAACGTTCTCTATAAGTTCTCTCAAAGTTATCAAAAACGTTCGTGCAGTAACATTAGTTGAACTTCTTTGCGTTATATATATCATATATACCATAAATCAAAGTTTTTTAAACGTTACAGAAAACTGTTTGAATGACGGTGTTGTAACCGAGCAATAACGTTAATACAACGTATAAAAAACTGAATTTGATTCGTTAGGAAATGTTCGGGAAATGTTCTTGCAACCTACAATTGTTAGCTGGATATTTGTCTAAATGTCTGATCTATGCTGGATTGATGTGGATCGTTTAAGGTTTAGATGTTTCAGAAAGTCCCTCTCTGTGTGTCCACATATATTTCACCAGGACTGACCGAACATCTGAAAAGAGCACAAAGAAGACAAGGAGGGAACTTACAGAGGAACAGCGAGATGAAATCAAGGAGGCGTTTGAGCTGTTTGACACCGACAAAGATAAACAAATCGACTATCATGAGTTAAAGGTAAAGATCTACAATTCCTAAAGCATCACACATGTACATATGTTCACTGGTGGACTTATCGATGCTTAAAGATGATAAAAGTGGATTGCCAAAATAATTATCTTCATTAATAATCATACTAGATAAACCCATGTACAGTAAGTGACACCAAACTCATGAGTTTGATTCCCAGGAAACATACATATACAGTAACACGCATACCCTGAGTACATTACACTGTTACAGTATCAGATTCAGGAATATTAGTTTCATGCATGTTGTGCTTATAAACACTTGATCGCAGTATCTTTGTGACGTGTGATATGGGCAGATGAGAGCCAAGCTGTAAGGTCTGGTATTTGTGTACCAGAAAGCTGTAGGATCTGATTGTTAATGTTTAACAACATTAACAATCTGAAAATGTTTAATAACCTCAACATTGTCGATGTTTAAATGTGTGTTGCAGGTGGCGATGAGAGCTCTGGGTTTTGAGGTAAAGAAAGTGGATGTGTTGAAGATCTTAAAAGATTACGACAGGGAAGGAACTGGGAAAATAACTTACGATGATTTTAAAGACGTGGGTGAGTTAATCAGATAATCAATTTAATCACCATTTCAGAAGAGATTATATTTTAGGAAATATAATCGGAAACTGTAGTAAAATGTAATCGGATCAGAGCGCTTCACTCTGTTGGTACCTGGAGACACAATCAAATTAACTGGAATATTTAATAAACTGCTAGTTTTCCAAATGCAAATTCCTGTAGTCCATATTGTGTAACATAAGACAATTGTTGCTGTTACTTGCTGTCACATTTCACAGTGTGTTGCCCGTCTCCCAGTTTTCAGAACACGTTTCTATTGTTTAAGTGACAGAAATGATGTTGGACCGAGACCCGAAAGAGGAGATCCTGAAGGCTTTTAAACTGTTTGATGATGATGAAACGGGGAAGATCAGCCTGAGGAACCTTCGGCGAGTGGCGCGAGAGCTCGGAGAGGACATGAACGACGAGGACCTGCGAGCCATGATCGATGAATTCGACACAGATGGAGACGGAGAGAGTGAGTCGCCGGATTTCATCTAGGGAGAGAAAAAGTGCTATTTTTATTGCCTCTGATGAATGGACATAATTATTGTGCTTTTCCCAGTTGGCCCCGAGTGCTTTTCTCAATTAAGAAATTGCAAATTAATGCATTGCAGCCAACAAAAATGAGAGCAGTGGAAATAAGGTCTTCGCTGGACGTGCCTCTTTTGTTGTCAGAAAGCTTTTACGGTGTAATTTAATCAGCAAAATATTAATTGCCGGCACTGTAAATAAGTTTGTTATAAGCAAAGTGATCACATTTGTTCTCTTATTGTCTTTCAGTTAATCAAGAGGAGTTTGTCTCTATCATGACTGAAGACTCGTGAGCAGCTGTTTTCAGGAACGGTTCAGTGATGATCTGGTCTTACACGGTCTGTGTTGATGAAAACCTGTCAGAGAGGAGTTTGCTCTTATTGGTGGATGGTTAAACTCATTTCAACCAATCGTATTGAACGGTAGAGGTCCGGTTGGTGCTCAAGGTCCAGACACGAACTTGAACCGACCGGGATGTGATCAAAGAACAAAACTATGAATCGGTTTGTTAGATTTTATAAGGACACCTTGTAGTGTATTACTGTATGTCTTTATTATGTCTTTATGTCTTTATTAATAAATAATATATTAGCTTCTTATGTCTTTTTTACTAATGCTTTGTATTGTAGATGGTCATTCTATGTGTGAAAGAACGTTCCCAAGTTGTATTTAATGTAAATACACAGTAAAAAGGAAAAGAAAAACATAATTTTTGTTTGTATCATTGACTGAAGGACAAACCCAAAATCAAGTGAAAGAGGTTCTGAACTTGTGTGTTGGGAATCTTAAAGTGATTCAATTTGATGGCAAAGTTTTGTAGGTTCTAAGATGTAAAAGGTGTGTTTTCAATTCTGGCCAATAGAGGGAGACATTTCATAGAAAAGTGTCTGTGGGCTTTCGAAACTACTGTTGTTAGACGTATATTGTTTCAGTCAAAAGGAAACGTAAGGATTTCGAGACAACAACACTGTCACATCGAAAAAGTTAAATGAATACAAATGCAATATTTATGGCATCGAAAGCTACTCTTACAAACCTGTGAAACTCTTAAACCACAAAAAATTAAATATACATGTTTTTAATGCAAGGTTAAATTTACTTAAAAAACAAATTACCATTAAGTTAATCTAACTAGAAAGCTTTGTTCCTTGGTGTTAAAAATCAGATGGTGATCAGTGTGAGATCAATTTAGTTGTAAGTACAGAGTGACACTGAGATGACAGGACAGCTTTAAATGGCTCCTATCTAAATTTATCTGTATGACCACAGCCCAGATATATCTGTGCCACTGTGAGGGTGATCTGATCAGTGTGTCCCCGTTTAGAGACGGAGGTGGCGCTGTGTGAGGTGAGAACAATCACCTACATCAGCAGATCAGTGTGGAAACGGTTGTCATGGATACAGGTCAGAGGACCACAGATGGAAATGAAACCATGTGTTTCCTACCTGCTAAATTTAAACAAAACAAATCAGGCCAAGATTCTGAAGTTTGCCATCTAAAACAGATCTGGGTAAAAGTGTCGGCCTTTTTAGTCGACAGGCAAGGGATTGTTTTAGACAATTAAAGAATTAGTTAACTCAAAAATAAACATTCAGTATCTTCCTAAAGTGTGTTTTTAAACATGGTTTGTTATTGCCGCCTGTAGAAAGTTGCTTTAGATACATTTTGAGACAAGAGGTTATAAATAGAAACAAAAACAACACCAAAGGTTCATCTGAAGTCATCTGATGATGAAATTTGGTCAGATGTCGTAACGTGATCCAATGAGAGTCACTCGCATGCTTCAGATGAGGGAAAACGGGGGTCAGAGGTCATCCTGTCATTAACGCCACGCTGCCGTGGCGGTAATCGCTTCCTTTTCATTCGTCAGTAGAGTCACCGGGGACAAAACCTTTCAATAACAATGTGTTTCCGTTTAGAAACCGACCGAAAGCCCACAGCGGTCTGCAGTCTGACATCAAAGGTCTTTTCTGACAGAACCACTGTTTGATTCTTGATTGGCTGCGATCGCTAAACGCCGTCGGAATCGCGACACGACGCCCTCAGATGTTTCTGTTGAGTTGGATTAGTTTTCTTTGGTAATTACACAGGGCAGCTGTTCAATAAAGAAGGCAATAGAGCTGGCTGGGCACTCTCCCTTTCATTTTGGCTTTGAGGGTCTCGTAACGGCTGTAATTTGGAGCATATTTAACTCTGGTGTATCTTAAGTCGAAGCCACACGATCATGGCGTACTCAAAGAAATTTCAAAACCTTCTAAGATGTTTCCCCCTCACACATGGTAATTTAAGCTCAGAGGGAGCTGTTTGTTAAAAAGACTGGCGTATCCATGCATTTCAAGTTTATTTTTAGTCTATATGATACAATTACTATCACTCAAACATAAAGTCGCCCGTTTTATAAAGGTTTTGAGAAGACGCCACAAACTCGCCAGTGAATAAAAATGCATTCTTGAGGCGATATTTTGGCCGGGTGTTGTCTATCTTCCTCTGTAGTTTAACGTATTGTCCAAGAACAATTTCATGTAATCTGCTGACTAAGTAAATCCGGACCTCAGGGAGAGGCTTTCCATGACCTCGGGCTACATGTGTATCCACAGATACGCCTTCAGCTCCAGTCAAAAGTCTGGACATGCTTTCCTTGACCGAGTTCATGTTTCTATCCATATAATAAGTCTGTAATTCTTTTAAATGCCTGAAATGACTTTACAAAACAAATATTTGTATAAAATGAAAAGAAAAACTCAAACTGGATGAGCAGGAAATGAAGGCAACCAACAAATGCTCAGATAAATTGGGAAATCCCTCAGTTTTGTTTGAAAAAGCATTTTGGGTGACTGCGTAGTTCTTACACTACTGTTTATGTTGAGGAAGGAGGCAGTGTGTCCAAATTTCGACCGGTTAGAATACTAAGTAGTGCTGTATGCTATTTTAAACACATCCCAGTGGTTCAGGTCATTTGAGATAATGAATGCAGGTCAGAGGAGTGCTGATAGGAGCTCATGATGATGGATGCTGGAGGATGGGCTCTCAGCTGAAGATCTGTGAGAAGGAGAAGAGCTGTGCTGGGTAGGGGTCAGGCTCTGGGATCATCTCTCCCGGAGCGATGGGAAGAGATTCCGTCGCCTCAGTCATTCCCATGAACTTCTGTTTGCTCATGGGGATTGAAAACGGAACCGACATCACTGGGAATTTGCGAGGCTACATCTTGATTTCTGACAGCTAGTTTTGTTGTTCGGGGAATACAATCTTGTGTGTTGGTTGGCAGGAACTAAAACCCATGTGAATTTCTTGGCTCGCTGCTCATTAGCACCTGTGATGGGCTACTTTAATGAACAAAAAAACAGGCAATGAGATAAACAGCATCCAGGTTTACAGTATTAAAGCCAGATCTAACGGACTTTAAACAATAGCAGTTATTGAAATCATTTACCTTTCTGTGATGTCATGATATAAATAGCAATAAACACATGTGATGACATGCAATATTTCAGTGACAGTTTTGTTTATGATCGTACATTAGAAAGGTAAAAGTCTGAAACAAGATTTTCTGTTAGACAAATACAAGTTTATCTGGCTTCTTGTTTCATGTTAACATATTTAAAGCGGCGATCTAACTTTTTTGGGGTTAAAAATAAAGAAAAATCAGTTATTGAGCAAGTACACAACAGATCAGTGTTCAGCACGATCTCCTTACCCCGATTCGTGACACTAAGTTTATAATCATAATTTATAATATGAGCTGCCAGGTCTGATTTTTCAGGAAATATCAGTCTGGATTAATTTGACTTACATACTGAAAAGTATGTACAATAACATGCAATTTTATGTTTTAAACAGAGATGGCGACAGAGAGGCGGCAGTTACAAATGCAGTTAAAAATTACAAATTTAAATGACTGCTGTTTGAACAGATTGATAAATTCTATAAAAGCTGATAAAGTTAATCACAGTAACGAAGCAAATTGTTTGTTAAATTAAAGAAGAAGTTTACCTCAGAAAAAAGCTTAAAGTCATGTGCATTTGATAACACAGGGGGAGTAAATGAGGAGAGAATTGTCATTGTTCGAGTGCATTAATCTGTTAAAAGCGGAGTATGAAAACTATATGTAACTCCATCTAAAGAACCTCCCTGAACAGACACGACAATGTAAGCTAGACAGAGAACACACACTCAATGTAGCGGGTGGAAAATCATGTGAGGGGAAACTGCTGTATAATCCCACAATGACAAATCAACACTTCATGTACTGAATTCCACAAGCACCAGTTTGCTCTTATCAGTTTTTTCCTGTGTAGAGTTTCAGTCACTTATTTCAGAATAATCATGAAACATTATATTCTGTATGCAGCATCTATGTGGCTTACAATGTTCGAGGTCCAGCCTAAATCCCAGCAACAGTGAATGTTCTCAGAACGTTGGCTTACATTCGCCAAAGGTTCTCTCAAAGCCATCAGAAATGTTCTTACAGTAACGTTGGTAGAGCGTTTTTAACATTATATTTTATATATCAAAAACAACATTCTTGAAGTAGTTAGTGGTGTTTTTTTAAAAATGTTAAAAATGTTTGACTAACATTCTTAAAACGAAGGAATAATGTTAATTCAACATCTAAAACAGCAGGACATGTAAACGTTTGGGAAACGTTTGTTCTTACAACTCATTTTGTGAGGCTGCGAAGGTTTCCTCTTTTAGGCTGTGTATGAGCAGCGATTGTTTAAAGTCAACGGCCCACTGTTGCCTGTAATAGGGACATTGAAAATGTGTTTTAACTGCAGTGAAGCTGAGAGCCGCCCACTTATAACTAATCTCTCTCTCTCTCTTTCTCTCCTCACTCTCTCACCGCCCGGCCTTCCATTGTACCCATCCACTAATGCGTCTGTCCTTTTCTAAACCCGCTCAAGGTCAGATCTAATGTTGATTGTGAAACGCTGCATCTGATGGTAACCAGAGGATTAAGCGCTGGAGAAAATAGGCAGATGACGGGCGATGCGATTGAGACGGGGGTAAAACCGAGTGGGTGAGCAGTGCACAAGTTACACGCCTCAGAGTTGGCACGTGTTCAGCTGCTGGAGACTGGACCAGTTTTCCAGCCAACGTGTGAGTCACTGAGTAGAGATGCACCAGAAATAAACAGCCTCTCTGTTCTTCCTGGTTACAGGCCGGTCGGCTCCCTCATGCGGTTTCTTTTCGGGGTGCTGCTGGTCTGGTGGGGTCTGGGGAGGGAAGCCTTGATCTGAAAAACAGGAGCGTGGCAGAAGTTTGGGGTTTGAAATATGTCATATATTTTGGCAGGACAGCTGACCCATTTTAATATCGTATGTTTGGACGGGTGAAAACGAAAACATCAGCCATCTTTTTGAAGCTGGGTGTTTAAGGCAAAAAAAGTACAGATCAGAGCTGACGGATAACCTCAGAGTCCATAAGAAATAAAATACACACTGTGTGCTTTCTAATATACACTCCAGGTCTGATTATACACGATACAGCTTTATTTTTTAGCCGACATCACAAAGGCAAACAGGCAAACAGGAAGTCTGTTTCTCCGCTCTCACTACCTGCCCTGTTCTGGTATGTAATGCCGACCTTTCACAATCCAACCAGAATACCTAATTCTGTTTTATATTTCCTTTCTTACTGATTGACCTTTTTTTACTCACAAATACACATACTTCAGATTATGGGAGTTACAGTAAATGGGTTGTGATTCCAGGTGACCTCAGGCCCAAAATACTCCACACTGGAGTGTTCCGATATCCCTGAGATTCTGGAAAGTTCTGACTGGTCATTTACAGAATAGTTTTTGACTAGTCACAAGAGTCTTTCAATTTCTGTTCGTCTCTGGTTAAAGGAAGTAACTAACTAGTTATTTTAGACGTTTGGTAACGTCCATCAATTGTTTCCATCAAGTAACAAATTTTTTTTAAATTTGGTATTTTTTTAAATGTTCCACTAACTACTTAATAATACAGTTGTTATATGATATATAATAGTAAAGTTCTAGCCAGAGTTTGTTTTGATAACTTTGAGAGAACTTTTAGAGAACAATAGCCAATGTTCCGAGAACGTTCCCTGTTAACTGGGTGTTTCTCCCAAAAATGAACATTTTGGCACCATTTGTTCACCTTTATGTTGCTCATAACCCAAATGTTATTTATAATGAACACAACGGCAGATTATTGAATGAAGGAGGTCAGTCGGATGGTTTGTGATGAGCATATATGAGGACTGAATTTTTGGAGTGAACTGTACCTTTAAGATTTAATTGTCAGACCAAGAAATGAAAAACAAGCACCGCACAACACGTGCAGAATGGAAAACGATTTCATTACAGATAATTAGTGTTTAATTGGTGGATAACAGCTCGAGTTCACTGTCCAGACTTCTGTAAATGTCTTTTCCTTTACATTCCTTCAAATGGCAAAAGCGTGGAACCGCTCCATGAGATTGTGGCGCCACTGCGTGACTGTGGTTAGACGACCCGACCGCTCTGATTTCTCAGAGCCAGCAGAACAATATTTCACATATATACTTACCATCGCAGTGGCACTCTTTAAAAAGCAGCATTGTGTTAAAAACAATTGCCACTCACTGCAGACTGCTGTCTTGCTGTGAGTGGGTTTGGTTTCGCCAGCTCTTTGGCTGAACCCAGTAAGCAGAACAAAAGCACTCCCACCCCAGGGAAATGAGGAACAGGGCTCTTGAAATGCATTCCCACAACGTTCTCCGAAAGTTCTCGCAAAGCTCTCTCAAAAAAGTTCCTGCAATAACGTTAGTAGAGCGTTTTCTTAACGTGATATATCATATATCAAAAATAAATAAAATAACATTGTAAAACGTTTGAGAGAAATGTTCCTACAACCTAAAATTGTTAGCTGGGTTAACTCTATGCTACTGTTTGCTAATACAAGGAGCTAACCTGACGTCTGTTCCCCAAATCTACAGTGTTGTAAAAATCTACAGGCTTCGGTACCTAAAATGTTTGTTTTCCAGTAGAACTTTCTTAGAACTATCCTGTGTTGTTACAGCAGTAGGCGACCTTTAAATCAACATGGGTTTCGTAATCCATTTCACTTGCGTAATGTAATATATTTGTGAGTTATACGGAGAATAAAGTCATTCAAAATGTAGGGCAGGATTTGAGTTTATCTGTGGGGAATTAATTTGATTGTGTAAGGTGGGCGTTCGGTGGTTAATTATCTATTGGCTTATGACCAGGTTTATTCTAGGCTAGGGTGGAGGTGGAAAAAGTTAGTACATTTTGCTTTGAACACAGAAACGGCTGTTTTTTCCCCCGAAATCACAAACATACTGATGAATCACACAATGTAAAACCAGAGACGTGTTTCACGAAAGTAAACTGGGTCAGTTTAGATTTTGTTCTGATGTTAAGTGTAAAAATACATTTACAGCTACGTTAAGATTTACGGAGCGGACCTGGAGTGCAAAGATCAGCGCTCACTGACCCGGTACTAAAACACAATTCTCCACTGAATCAAGGCTGAGCATAAATTTCTCATTTGTTACACTGTTCTTATACACTGTTCAGCATTCACTTCTTAACAAAGAAGCAACTAACCTGCCCCATAAAATGGGCCATAATTCCCTCACACTCGTAAGGCCCAATTGGTCATCTGGAGAGAAACAAGGAATTAAATGTTTGGTCTTAAATGAATTTTGAAGGATCACAGATAAAGAAGCATAAAGATTCGGTCAATTATTTTAGTAAAGGGCTGGTTAGTTACTGTATAATCTGTTTTCATTTTAATTCCGTTTTGAACAAAGTGGTTACAAACATTAACACATTTTTTCACACTAGAGTTGTACTACTTCAATGCTAAAGCTAATCGCAATAGCTAAAGAGTTCTTAATGTGTTTTAGTATGTAGCTATATGTAGATAATTTTAGGTTGTATGAACATTTCCCTAACATTTTAATAAAGTAATAAAAGTAATGCTAAAATTTTGTTTTGAAAGTTCTAGGGAAATCTATTTTTAAGACTTTATTTACAACTATTGCTATGAACAACTTAAGAATAACGTTTTTGATCTATATGATATGTAACGTTAAAAAAATCTACCGTTGTAACTGCAAAACTGTTATATGATACTTTGAGAGAACTTTTAGAGAATGTTATCCAACGTTCCCTGTTAACTCGGTAGGTGGTTGCACAAGTCAACAGAGTCTAGTCCATATGATATGCTGGTCAGTGTGAGCCTATGATTTTTGTGTAAGTCTAAACACTCATTTTCGCCACAAGCTGCATGAGTTTGATTTATCATCCATCTGTAGCACAAACTGCAGGACAAATTAAGCGTTTCATATCCCTAACCTGTTGTTGTTCAATATGAATATTCTTGACACTTGATTTTAGAAATCACCTTCATTAAATCAATGCGACAAAACTACAAGTTTTGCAAAAATACAGTGTATAAATAAGCGAAGATGAAGATTTTGTGTCTGCTAGAAGATATCCCTCATTAAATTGCGCTCTGAAGGGGAACAGGACCCGGTCCCAAATGAACCAGTGCAGCGTGAGACTGATGGGAAAAGCCATTATGCGACACAAACAGCGCATTAAACGGCGAGTTTTAATGTTCTTTGTTGCACAGTGAAACATTACAGTCCAAAAAATAATTATGCGAAATGGCTCAATTTGAAGGATAATTACTTGTTCTTTGACATCCAATTTTAGCGGGGAACATAAAACACAGACAACACTGTATGACTGCAGCTGTTTGTAAGTGAAATGTTCTGTTAACAGTGAAACTCTTTCTGCATCTGTCTGAAAATCTTCTGTCACACGAGCGTACAAACGAATTTGAATGATGAAAATCGTGACCATACCGCATCCGAAAAATAAATAATTAAAAAACTAATTTTAAACGCTAGAATAACAAATTCAAACCAAGCTGATTATTGGATGGTCGCACCTGGACCTCAGACCAAAACTAAACAGTTTCTGTGTTAAACTGCAGTTGTCACACAGTGTGTAATAAAACCTCACTCGTCGTCTTTGATTCTGCTGAATCTCTGTTTATCAGTTTAAAGCAGTCGATTTGTTTTCAGTCTCAAGATGAGTTCTCTCTATTAGAACACTCGAACCGCCTCAGAGTTGTCACAGGGGGAATAGCTTCCCAAACTTTATCTTACATAAACACTCAATACAGATAAGGTTCACTGTTAGCTGTCTGTTTCAGATCTGTGTGCAAACGTTCTCACACTGTCAGTGTATCTGTAGGATTTCCCGCCAGTTTGTCAGTGTTTTAGACGATATACTTCTACGTTTTGAATAAACCCCTATTTAAATAATCCCCTAACCCTAAGTATTTCAACAGGGAACAATCTCAGAACATTGGCTAACGTTCTCTAAAAATTCTCCCAAAGTTATCAAAAAGCGTACTTTCAGTAACGTTTGTACTTACTAACTACTTAACTACTAAGTTTTCTCATGTTATATATCTTATATATCAAACACATTTAGTTGTTAGTAAAATGTTTTAAAAACGTTACAGAATTTAAAACGTTTAAATAACGTTCATATAACCAAGCAATAATGTCAATGTGATGTCTAAAAAAATGTACTTTTTAAACGTTCCTAGAACATTCCAAAAATAACATTTTTTACATTTTTGTTACTTAATGGAAACGTTTTTACAACCTCAAACTGTTAGCTAGGTGGGGCCTTTCCAATTAAGCCAGAAAGAACTCTTAGTAAGTACCAAGAGATCCAACCCAGAAACTCAAGCAATGCAATTAAAACTATGACGAAGACATTTTTAGTTAAGACATCTAGTTTTCATGGACTTTATGATTACACAATGATTTCAGGACTTAAATAAAATACTAAAATAAATAAAAATACTAAATTAAATAAATTAAATAAAAATACTAAAATAAAAACAATATTTTTTTGTATTATGCCTGTGATTGTAATTGCTCATTAGACATGTTAATGATCTAATTGTATGTTTAAAGATTTGTGTGCTGTTTACAGAATGGAGGTCCGGGCTTGTGTTGTCCTGGGGGCAGGGTCACTTCAGTGCCCTTACTGAAGCCTGTCAGCTATTAGTCGAGCTGTGAGACCATATGTGAACATTTGGCCCCATGACATATGAACGACTGCTGTCTGCTCACTCAGAGACGTATGGAACGACTGCCAATCTCCAGTTCCACTGCTCAGAGATGCCAGCGCAGGTCTGCTGCGTTATCAGGTGCAAGTGACTGGGATTACTGGTGATCACTGGTACTTAGACAAGCATCACTACTGCTTTTCTTGATACTTATGGTTAGAAATTTCACCAAAACACAAGTATTAAACTTTCCACGCAAATATTTAGGTTGTACCAATGTTTCCTTAACATTTCTATTAAGTTACAAAAACACTAAAATGTTCTTTTGATTGTTCTAGGAACACGCAAAACATCCATTTTGTAGACGTTGTTTTAACATTATTGCTTCATTATAAGAATGTTATTCAAACATTTGTTAGTTTTGTAACTTCTTAAAATGTAACTAACAATTCATGATACATAACGTTAAAAAACATACTACTAAAGTTACTGAAAGAACGTTTTTGATAACGTTGAAAGAACTTTTAGAGAACAGTAGCCAACATTCTGAGAATGTTCCCTGTCAACTGGTTTGGCACTTAATTCATCCAGCACCTTTTACATTTGGCTTGTTGAGGGGATTTGTGCGGTTTACTTCTATAACAGTAATGAATGATTGAAAATAAATCCTGTACAATTAAAGTGACTGTGCGTCTGCAGCTGTTTAGTACACAGACCATTATATAGGCTGTAATTTCACTCTGAGCAACTTAGAAACCATAACAACTCCAACGACCATTCAAAATACCATAGCAACGACACAGAAACCACTCAAAACACCTTCGTAAAAACTGGGAAAATTGTAAGGCCACTTCCAACATCATACGTGCAAGCTGAACACAGAAAACATAAAAACCTGGTTATGACATCATACCCTGATCATTCACTTGAACAGAGATGTCGTGAAATCAATGATGCAGTCTTTGAGCAGAAGCACTTCCTGTGGCCACTGACACAATTGGTTCAGATGTTTGTGTCAGATGTCCTGTTTGTGAGGTTTGTGTCACATCCTGTTGTTTATGTTGATCCAGGCTTCAAAGTACAGCTCCACATCGCTGACATGCATCGCATTCCTTCAAACATTCTGGCATGAATGCGGTGCGGACAGCTGAGGCCAATATAAACGTCATAATGGCTTGACTTCGGTTTTACTGTAGCGTCCAGACACACTTTATGTTATGGCTTGAAAAAGACAGGAACAAAATCTGCATAAATGTAGAGATATTCTGTCCCATCTACCACTGTCTCATCAATATTAATATTTATTCATGTATTAATTAGGCGCTTCTATCCAAAAGACAGCATTTAAAATTTGTCTAAAAAACCAAAGTTAAGCTTAGTCTACAAAGCTACGTTTACAAGTACGGATAATAAAGTGTTGAAGCTAGTAAAGGATGAACAACATAGAGGACCGAGGGATTTTTAAAATAAAAATATAAAGGAATATTTCTGTAAAAATTACAGTTGGCATTATTTGGGCCTTAAGACACATCATTTGACTTCGTTGGTTGATGTGTGTTTTTGAGTAAAATTGAATTGAAATGTGAGTGTTTACAAATGTATCAGGTTTCCTGTGATTTCATTTCTGTCTTTTCAGGACCAAAGACCTTTTGCAAGACAGTTTTGTACCGCTATTATGAAATGTACATGCTGCTTTCTGTCTTTGAACCTTGATGGCCTTAGTAACAACTAACAGGGTAAATAATAACAGAATTTTGAACTGTTTCTTTAGAGGTAATTCTAGTGTAATTTTGCAGCCATTTGTTAAGAAACGTCTATGCTGAACTAAAGCTGAAACAGCCGAGCGCAGACCCGTCAGGAAAGCCATCTGTTCTCTGTTGAGGGAAATCAAGCTGCCTGAGGATGATAAACAGTTGAAACGTGTGAGGAGGCTTGTTCATCTACACTATCAGAGAACGAGCCGGATGAGAAACCAGCACCTGTCACTCACTCTGATAGTGTCTATCTCACTGGAGGCCTGTGTGGTCTTCCTAGTGGCTGTTCTGCTCGTTTGAGACGCTGTCCAGCCTCTTTTTCATCTGTGTGTTTGCCACCAGTTGGTCTGAGGTAGAAGCTGCAGTGGCTTGATGGAAACTTCAGGGAACTTTGAGAGCACCACATGTAGTTCTTCAGATTTATGACGGCTGTCTGTCTTTCTGTCTTGGCAGAAATGTTTGCACAGTCGCAACTTTGTGGGGCTTGTATTTCTGTGATGTTAGTTCAAGTTAATTCTAGTCATGTTAAAGATTGATGGTCTTTTGATCGAAATAAGGCAGCGCTGGGGAGTAACTAACCCAAAGCTACTTAACTACATTACCGTGACAGTAGCTTAGCTGTTTTCAAAACAGTATAAATTTTTTAGTAGCTAATTAAATTAACTATTTTGTAATTGAAACATTGTTGCTTTTTGTTACATGGAGTGCAGTAACAATTACAAAAAAATATACTTGGTATATTATTAAATAAATTAACTGTTATTATATTTAATAATATTTAGTTAAATATTGCTTTTCACAGCAATTTTTTATTTATTAATTTAATGGTGTTTTTATTTTAATTTTTTTAATCAATCTATGATATTTAGCGTAT
>JAZGTJ010000515.1:54017-71801 GCA_036877575.1 Botia almorhae
AGTGGCTTGATGGAAACTTCAGGGAACTTTGAGAGCACCACATGTAGTTCTTCAGATTTATGACGGCTGTCTGTCTTTCTGTCTTGGCAGAAATGTTTGCACATAGTCGCAACTTTGTGAGGCTTGTATTTCTGTGATGTTAGTTCAAGTTAGTTCTAGTCATGTTAAAGATTGATGGTCTTTTGATCGAAATAAGGCAGCGCTGGGGAGTAACTAACCCAAAGCTACTTAACTAACTTTTTTAGTAGCTAATTAAATTAACTATTTTTTTAATTGAAATATTGTTACATTGTTGCTTTTTGTTACATGGAGTGCAGTAACAATTACAAAAAATATACTTGGTATATTTACTTGGTTATTATATTTAATAATATTTAGTTAAATATTGCTTTTCACAGCAATTTTTTATTTATTAATTTAATGGTGTTTTTATAAAAAAAAAATTAATCAATCTATGATATTTAGCGTATACATTTCCAATGTAAATGTAACCCTTTATCATTGTTTTTGGAGAATAAACGCCCCTCCCAACCAGCTTTAATGTCATTTGCTGTGTTTATATTAATAGCTTGTACTGTAGCTGGCTCATTTTTCTGACGTGCAGCTTCACTGTAGATGAAAAGCTTTAAATTAAGAATAGTTCGTAGTTTGGAAAGTATGTTTCATACAGTCTTTGTCACTGTTAGGTTGTGTCAGTCACACAGTTGGAAAATTCTGTCACCATTCCCCGAAACGTGTGATCCGTTTTTATGTGCCTGACTGTCACATGATAGTCACGATGAAGAGTAAGAGAACGCAGTGTCTGTACACACTGTAAGCTTAGAAACTGCAGGAAAACCACCACACGTTTGTCAGAAACATCTGAAAAACATCTGGAATGCGACCTGTCCGAAACGCAGCTGTTTCAATATGGAAGTGGGGCAGATCTTGATGCGGCTGGAGTCCGTTCAGAGCGGCCCATTAGAGAGTCTCAACCAGTGTGAATGTCCATGGCGACGACCGCCCAGCTAACAATTTTAGGTTGTAAGAACGTTTCCGTAATGTTGCCATTAAACAACATGTAATGTTTTTCAAATGTTCCACTAACAAATTGAGAATAATGTTTTAAATAATACAATATATATATATATATATAAAATGTAAAAAAAAAATTGATTACATAGTGGCAAAAACATTTTTAATAACTTTGAAAGAACATTTAGAGAACATTAGTCAATGTTAGCTGGATGCAGATGTGTGGTTTTCTAATTTCACATGATTTCAGTCTCAGGTGTCACAGTTCAGGCACTATTAAAGGATTCTTCCGACCACAGTTTGCTTTGGCGGAGACCCTGACATGCAGCTTGATGCAGGACATGCGTCTTTTCGTCATTGTGGCATAGACTCCCTCGTCGGTGCGCTGCTGCTTTGGATTGTGGTGGGGGAAAAATTCCCTCTTCCTCTTTTGAAACTGAGACAAATAAACAAGCGCGAGACTTACCACGCTTACCTTACCCAACATGCGATCTGTTCCGGTAGGCAAATCTGCAGTGTGAGTGAGTTGCGGTTTTCAATGCACTCTAAGGCAAATAAATCAATGGTCGCATTGACCAATGCCAGGGAGAAATTCCAATGGCATAGTTTACAGACTCAAATATTCACGTCATATCAAAGTGTGGGACTGCATAGTGCTTCTATTCTCTTAAAAAATGAAGTTTGGCGTCAAACGATGTGGCATGCGTCAGACAGCTATATGTAACAATGCATTAGAAAGAGGTTTGGGTAATGTTGTTTGGGTAAAATGCTGTGCTGAAGTTTCTGAGAAATCGTAAGGCAGCAGGTGAAGCCCCCCCCCCCCTCGCACCAGATAAAGAATCGGAGAAACATGCGACGGACTCCAGGCATGCGCCGCAGCCCCGCAGCAGGAGATTACTTTACACTCCATCATGGCTTTCACAGTAACTCAATCTACTGAGCAGCAAAGACAAGCTGTAAGTGCAGAGATATTAGTGGCTGCCAGTTCCCATCATGCACCACTCTCGCAGACTGTCTGCAGTCCCTGCATGCTGTGTATTAGCACTTATTGTAATCGCTGTCGAGATTTTGACAACCAAATGTTGTTTAGTAGATTAAAAGGTACACTTTTCCTTGTACTTAAAAAAGCTATTTTATTTTATACAAGAGCGGGTCCATGTCGTTGTGGCTGCTAAGATCATGTGACCAGTTAAATAGCACTCATTTCCTTTCGGTAACCGCCCATTATCATATGTGACCGTGCTGGCAAAATGACTCAGAGCGAGTACAGCTAATTACAAGTTACAAGCAAAATAAATGAAAAATGTCTGTTTTGGTCTAATTTGAGGGTTTCACGAAAGCAAGTTCATTAAGCCGTCGCCTAGTGATCCTAATGCTCTAAAAAGCAGTTTGCTCCAAACATCTAAAATGATCTTTATTTGTACGTTCTGTTTGTACGTATTTGTACCTCTGAGAGGTGTAACTTCCTAAATCTTTTTTGTTTTTAATAATCACTTGTAAAAAATTGCTCAACGACTTGTGCCTCAGACAGGTGTAGCTCATTCATTTTTTTTAAACAGAAAACGTAAAAATGAAAAGAATTAATTTTTTAAAATTTGCTCAGTGTGACTCATTTTGCCAGCATGGGTCGCAATTTTATTTTAGCTAAGGGTGAGGCTGCCATGAAGAGTCATGTGACCAGCTAGATACCACCAATTTCCTGTTGGTACCGCCCCTTTATCATATACTTTCATTAGCATTAGCTTTATTAACTTGGCTGTACAAGTCATTTAAACTTGATATTTTAAATCCTGAATGGTGTAACTTGTATAGTTTAGGGGGATAAATTATCCAAATATTAAACACTGTGTCATCATTTATGTACCCTCGTCATTGTTCTTTTATTTTTCTGCAGGTATGGACCACTGTTATGGTGCTTATTATTTTACATTCACTGAGTTCTGATGGCCATTTTCCTCTTCATCAGATAACTCAACCGTTAATCTGGAGTTGGAGATCTTTAATCAGTTCCACATTAGCTAGAACTTCCTCCTGTCATACTGTCTCCTAAATGAAGTCCTGCCCATTATCAGGGGTCATCATAGGGCTCGGGGGGCCACGACCCCTAACTGTGACCCCTCAGGGCCTAAATAATGGCTTCATCGCAGGATGCCCAGACGTCACACAGTCACAGTGTCCGACACCCCCCCATTCAACCCCGGAAGGCCAATCCACACCAATTTCCCAAAAACATCAGTCGTTCTCTCTCTTTAACTGTCTTGTGACGCTTGGCAGAGACTGTTCCTTTGTAGAAACATTCATTAAACTGTATCACAACGTCGCAAACCATCGTTCACCGTAAACTTTTCCAACATGCGTGAGGCGCAAAAGATAGACTCTGTTTGTTACAGTATGTGTTGTGTTTGTTTTGATTAACCGGTGGTTTCTCGTCGTCTCACTGTAGGCCACAGTTTACCGAGCGCAGAAGAAGGAATTGTGTGTGTTTCGTACGCGCTACACTGTCCAGATGTTTAAAATCCTGTCAAAACCACTCAGGCGAAAAGTGAGGGGAAAAAGGGAACGTTTACTTTGCACTTTCTGGAGGATGCCATTAGAAAAATTTAATTCGAATCAAATTACGATCTGGCACGTACGCTCTTTCAGCGCGCCTGCGTTTAGCATATTAGCAGAGAGACGCTTTTTATAAATGACACGGTAAATGCGGCGTGAAAACTCCATGAAATCCAGGACACGTGCAGTCGGGATACGCACAGAGGAACGCTCACATCCTGTTAGCGGCGCTCCCATAATTCTGGCCTGAGCAAACATACAGAAGGGAAAGAAAAGCACAAGCTGTCTGGGTTCTGAAAATGATGGTCCGAACTGACAGTGCATCATTTTACCCCATGAATATGAGTATTCAGATGTCCGCAAGCGGAATGCAAACAAAAAGCCATTGAAAACCAGGAGCGAGGTGCTTCCAGGTAAATTTGGACTCTGGTTTATTTGACCACTGTATTGTTTGCATGTCAGCGAAAAATGAATCATTTCATATAACCTTCTATTTGTTTTTTCCAAAAGAGATATTTAAAGTACATTTCTTCTAAGATGAAAAAACGTTCTGTCAGACTACATCCCAAACAATAAGGGACATAATGATGCCTTCGGAAAAGACAACAGACGATGATAAAGAAAGTTTTGAGAGTTTAGATTTTACTTCAGAGAAAGCCTGTGAAACTACAAACTGTGCCTTTGGCCAAAAAACATAAAATTAGCTTGATTTTTGTCGATGAGCAAAAATCTGTACATGTAACAATTTACATTAAAATCGTATTTTTATATATAAGTGTATGAGAGGCACAAATAGCAATACTGTGTAACTGTATTTAACTGTGTGTAACTGTAAAATGTTAAGAAAACAGGTGTGCTGTTGGTTTTAACTCTCACTGTTTGGCATTTGGGTTTCATTGATCTGCCCTCGGACATCATCACTTCATCGTGTGGAGGAAGAGGCTGAGAGGTCCGTCTTCAAAACTCTTCCCTGGAGTCTGACTTGACTAAGTGGCGAGAACATTAGCATTTTCAGCCGGGCCGCCGGGACACGCTTGAACGAGCCTCGCAGGAGAGGTGCGGGCCGAAGAAAAATAAGCTATTGGCAGTACCAATAAGTCGCCCCTGAAAAGAACCAGATGTGTACGCAAAGATCTTTCGAAAATATTATCTTTAGAGGTTCTCAGAGTGCAGTTTTTTCTCCCAGCCCCCTGTAACAAGATATTTTCTGCGTGTGTTTCTGGCTGCCCGGCTTTCCAGTCCTTCAGAACCGTTATAATACAGTGTACTATCTGTAATAGCATCCTGTCTGATTTTCATAGATCTTCTACAGTACCATTGTCATGGTGACGTTTTTCAGCCGTGTCTGGTGGTTAAACACACAGTGAGGCCTTGTGTGGCGGCACAGGGCCCTGGAGGCTGAACCGGACTCACGCCACGGCGTGTGAGGGAGACGGAGCGCTTGTTCTCCTGCACAGAGGCACCTCTATGGAAAGCCAAAAGAGAGAAGAGAAAAATGTGGCCACAAACCTCACAAGCTTTTTGCGAATAAAACTAGCCGGTCTCTTGTTTTCTTTTATATTTTGTGGTGACTACAGCAGAAAGACTGAAAAACACACATGCAAATCTGTCAGCTAACTCGTTGACATAACTCAGACATGTGGAGGGTTTCACCCCCAGCCTGCTGCAGAAACTAAAAGACTCATGATAAAAGGAGCATAATTTTGACGACAACTTCATTAAAGAGTGATTGTGCTGCCAACAACAGAGACAACAAAAGGTTTGTGTTGGGAACTGCCGCCCTATAAATGTGTCAGTGTTGGAGCCCCTCCTGGGTGTGCCGGACGTGCTGTACCCACAAGCTCTCTCTGGCACTTGTGCTCTGTCATTAGGGCCCTGCCACTGTTGCCACATGCCACTCCTTAGTGCCGAGCAAAGAGCAGGACCAATGAGACACACTAGCAGGTCCCAGGTCTGCTGCCAGAGCCGCCCACCCAGCTAACAATTTTAGGTTGCAAGAACGTTTCCCTAACGTTTCCATTAAGTAACAAAAGCGTTCTAGGAACGTTCAAAACATCCAGCTGTATTAACATTAGTGCTTGGTTTTAAAAATGTTATTGTAACATTTTTAATGATGTTTTTAAAACGTTCCACTAATTTAGAATAAAGTTTTTGATAATATACAATTACATAAAAAAACATTCAACTAACATTACGGCAAGAATGTTTTTGATAACTTTGAGAGAACGTTTAGAGAACATTCTGTGAACATTCCCTGTTAGCTAGGCGGACACCCCCAAACCGGATCAGGTGGATTTTACTGGAACTTCTGCAACAGAGACAGATAATTGACCCTCTCAGTATCCCACGATAGTTTGTTTGCAATGTCTGTATGGTAACTGTACCGTACACAAAGGTTATGACTAATGTCCATTTTGTGTTTGAGGTTTTCAGATGTTTCTGCTGTTGTCTTTGGTTTCAGATAAAGGCGCGGCGCGTCCGCGCGACTGGTCGACATACATACCAGGACAGACCAGCAGGCCCCTCCCAGTACCACATGATGACCATAGATGTGTCATGTGACCGACAGTGTCTTGTTTCCAGGCGTATCACATTGCAAAAAGATACATTCTGTTGGGCAGCATCTGAATAATAAACTCATGTTTAGTTCAATTGACATCGAGTTCAAAGCAGCAATACTAAAATAATCAATACTTTTGATTGATCAGCATTGCCATAGAAAACAGGTAAAACAAACGAAGCCTGTCCAAAACATGTCTAGGTCATATTTTACCCCTGAAGAGAATGGGGGAAAACTTTTTCGTAAAAAAATGAAGCTCTTTTTTGGTTATAAAGGATAAATAAGGTATATAAAGGATATATAAATGATTTTTGGTATTGTGACACACAAGTCACATTAATTTTATTTCTGTCAGCAGTGTAATGTGAAAAAATATATGTGTTACAAATAAAAATATATATTATAAATGGCTTTTTATTTTAGATTTATATCAGATATAAAAGTATCCTTATTAAATTGGATACAATTATTCTTATTCTTATTAAACATTATTACACTCTATTAGATTTTAAAAGTATTAAGTATATTTAAAGTATGAATGCATAACAGTTTTTGTTACATGTAATTTTTTTTATAATGAGGTATGAGAATACATCTGAGTGACCTGGACATGTTTTGGTAAGACCGTTAAGAGCACCTCACTCTTATCCTACGTAAACATCAGATTCATCTGCAGGAGAAGCTGCAATATCTTGTTGAAGGGGCCAATAATCCTGCGTACTTTAGCCAAGGCCAACAGAGGCCCGCATGACAGCGATACATAAATCTAAATATACATCAGACAGACAGCAGCAGGTGAGAAGAGGCCTGCCAGACTCTTGTACTGAATGACCAGATCACGCATACAGTGAAGGTCCGGCTGACATGCCTGTGTGTGTGTGTTGTGTGCGTGTGTGTGCCTGTGTGTGCCTGACCTTGTTGGGTGTGGTTGGGGCTTGGATGACATTTCCCTTCACTGTGGATCGAGATCTGAACTAAACGCAACTCGATTTTGTGTTTCTCCTCAAAGCCAGCTGGTCTGGCTTTCATTTCTTTTGCTTGTTTTTCGCATTTTTACGTCTTTCTTTCGATAAAGACTGGCCCACAGCAGGTGCTGGAGGGCACGGCTTCCTGGAGAAGCAAGCTAGGACTGGTGAGTAGTGAAAGAAATCCGAACGTTGAAAACGACGGCTGGACAGTTGACGGAAAAGTGGCGTTCCTGTGGCAAACCTGAAGCTAATATAGCGTGTTTGCTAGCGTGACACACTGTTTCGGCATGTCTCGTTTGGGGAATGCGCCCCTGAGAACAGAAATAGAGAGGTACAAATATAGAGAGGTGGGCTTTTTTATGAGGACACGGTTTGCTTTCGTAAATAGATATGTTTGTCTAGGAGACGAATGTGGCGAGTGGTTCATCTTTGGCTAATATTGTGTCAGGCTTGTTTATGGCTCCTTGTATGACAAAAAGTACTTTGTCCACAATTTGACACGCGGACCGTGACTGTCTTTGTTGGACCGGTTAGGGAGTTCATCAGACTGGTCTATAATAGTAATTTGTGTACACCATTGATGTTTTTGTTGGAATAAAAAAAATGCTGGATCTGGATTCAAGTAGTGTGCACAGCTCCCCCGGGTAATTCAGATTACTGGCTCTGGTTCCTCTAGTTTCTTTCTCTATAGAGACCACAGCTGTGGGGAATCCATCAGCAGTGTCTGATATAATGAAAGGCGAATGAAGGACATTTTGAGGTGCGCGACACCGCCGATTCCTGCCCACAACCACTGTAGGCTTCTCTTCTTACAGCTTCAGTTTCAAAACAAGAAGCACTGATCATTCTTCCGTATTGTATTGAAGATGGAGTGTTTGCTCCTCAGTATATGTTATCTGACTCTTCGGCTCTTCTGTCAGTTGCTGCACCATAAAACCGCATGTGTGTGAACAGGAAAAGCCAACTGACCCGATCTGATGTTGAGCACCAATGCAGCAAGATTTGCGTGTTCAGTTAGACCGATGGCAGTCAGCTTTTCGATTCTATTCGCATTTCTGTTAACATTTTTCCGCATCAAAAAGCGTCTGCTGAATGAATAAATGTGAGTCGAGGTTTTGGCCGATGCTGGTATTTAAAGAACAGAAGTAATAAATTCAGGTGTCGGCTGATTTATCCGTCTGCTAAATGTGATATTTGTGATGCAACATCTGCTCGTTAATTTATTTTGTGATACACTATGTAGTTTAAAGGCGTTTCTGGTCCATTTAAATGTCAATGTAAAGTCTCAGTTTGAGATTGTTTATCGCTCCTTATTTAAATGCGTTGTGCTAATAAAATATCAAAATAATATCTGACGTAACTAATACTTGACATAACGTAGAGTAATACGAGATCGTTCTGCTGTAATCTGGTGTGTTTGTGAAGCAGGTTTTTAATCTCATAACCGTGTCTGAGAACTCAGCGACACGGTTTGAATGGAGTTTTCACACTAAATGACACAGTGAAACAAGTGTATGAGCTACAACAATAGAAAACATGTTTTCAGCATTTAGGCGAATGTGTTGTGAATTACAGGTGTTTAGCTGCAGGCTGTTTACTCTGCAACATATTTAAATGATAAATGTCAGAGTTTTGTCATAGAACAGCACATATAATACCAGCATGTACCAAATGTAATGTTTAGTCAAGGTATACTGTCCATTTTACCAGTTGTAGGAACACTTCCCGCACATTTCCATTAAATAACAAAAACGTTAAAACATGTAAACGTTTCAAGGTTTTAGAAACGTTCAAAAAGTACAGTTTTTAGATGTTGTGTTAACATTATTGCTTGGTTATAAGAACGTTATTCAAACATTGTTTAATATTCTTTAACGTTTTTAAAACGTTCCATTGACATCAGAATGACGTTCTGATATATAACGTTAAAAAAGTTCTGCTAACACATGCAAAAACAATGTTTTCGATAACATTGGGAGAACATTTAGAGAACATTAGCCAGCATTCTGAGAACATTCCCTGGTTATGTGCTCCCTGGGAAACTATGACCTTGGAATTTCAAGGGAATTGTGGGAATTTACATGGACGATCTAACAGCCCAGTCATATCATATTACTACTATAAAAAATCTGTCATTATTTCCTAACCACAGTGTGTCACAGAAGTTTATTAATTACAGAAGATTTATACAGTACGACACCCTCCAAAATAAACACACTGCCCGGCAAGATTTCCAAGTAATCCAAAGCTATCGATGTCTTTAAAACCACTTGTTTTCTTGAAGTTATCTCCGCCTGAAAGCAGTGTATTTAATCTGTACACAGGGGGACTAGCTGTCTCTCCTGTGCAATACACAAACATAACCAAAATCTTTATTATCCCCACGGAAACGTCATCAATTCAATGTGTTGCTAAAGTTCGCATCGGAGGTTTTACCTCTACATGCACTTGGCAGCTTCGGGGGAAATTCTTTATTCAAAAACAAGACCCCCGAGGGCGTCCATGTTACTTTGCGAGTGTCAGCGTTGCAGAAGGTGTTGGACTTGCCAGTCGTCCGTATCTAATAAAACACCCGCAGCTTTTTTTGGACAGGATAGCTAAACCCTGTTTTTCGTGCTTTCCCAAATGTTCAATTATCGAGATCTAAAAAAAAAACTCACAAATTCAGCCCCAGCTGAGAACTTAGGCCCCCCCATCTCGTTTAGTGCGTGAGGTGTAATACTCAGACCTTCCGCTAGTCTCCAGCAATGAGTCACAGAAACAGCACGTCTCTCCCAACAGTCTTTAAACTTCACTAATGTGTTTTAATGCGCATATTTGATGTCTGCTTGTTATCCCCCAGACTGATAACGAATTCATGCGACAATCTGATGAATATTTAATTTTCTAGGTGCCAAACGCGAGGGTCTGACATCCCCAGAAACCCATCTGATGGAGACGTAAAGGCGTTGAAGATTCAGAGTGAGAAAACAAAGTTGAAACAGAAGGTTACGAGCAAGTTATTGGTAAGAATGGCAGCCATTTTGTTTACTTTTTAAAAATATGTATTAAATGGGGATTCCAGTTTTTTATTTATGATTAGGTTGTTGTTGTTTTATAAATGTTATACATACATTACATTTTATACAATTTTAAACCATTTTTAAATAAAAAAAGTGTATTGAGTGTTTAATAGTTATATAATAATATAACCATTATTAATTTAATATGATAAATATGACGTTAAGCTTTCAAGAAAGAAAAAACTAAGATGTTAAAAACGTCGTTGAAAGTGAGCCAACTTTACCCCTCCAAAAATCAAAACATACCAAGTCGTGGTGGAAATAATCCATAACCCTTATCTGCTTAAGCCCTTGTGGCTCACTAACACCCGACGCCACGCGACAGACTAGAACGCTTTGCTGATAAACGCGCGCGTTCTAGCTGGACGCGTCGCGCGCAGTGTAGACGGGGTGTGAGGTTACTGTACGCGTTAGATCCGCCCCTTTCAGAAAGAGAGAGATAGAGAGCCGTTTCTCTCCTCCATGACAAACAAACGCTCTATGTGGATCGTGTCAGTGAACTAGAGGAGACCTCCGAACTTCACCGATCTGTGCTTTACCAGAAGCGTGGAGATCGTTGCGCAGTCGTTTTCCTGTTTTGTTCAAGTCGTGTCGATTCACGCCGCTCCGTGTGCCAAACCCAATGAGAGACGCGGAGTTTGTTGCGCTCACTCGCACATTGACGCGCACATGAGGCGCGTTGACGGGCTTCTGGATTTGGAGCGCGCGTGAGGAGTTCTGGACCTGTGTTTTAGCGCATCCAGGCGGACCAAAATCTGACATTTAACACAAATGCATGCCTGCTCTCTGGAAATAATACACTTATGCATAAGAAAGTAAGTATACTGGCACAGTTATGTGCTTTATATAGATTGATATTTACTTTGTCTAAGTGAACAGAACAGATAGGCGTCTTTCAACCCCAACGATCTTATAATGTGTTTAGTGGATATTTTATTTCTCATACTTTTAATGCATGGCATTTGGATGTTTTAGTTAACTGTTAAATGTTGTCTAACTAGTGTGGTTCAGGCTAAACACTAAGCAATTTTTAACTGGTGTAATTATGGTCAAAGCATACCTATTTATACGCCGCTGGGGTAATCTGAGAGCCAGAAAGAAGTTAATTTAAATAGCAGCGCCTATTGAAACCAATGGCGTTACATCGAACCACACTTTTCGTGTGATACGTACATTCGTTTTAAAGGAATTCGTGTAGGAGAGCGAGGCGCTCTTCACTGCAACTCTTACAATATAATGACCAAAAGGCAAAATATGATCTGCTGGGAACGTCCGGTACTCCTCACTGTTTTTAATAATATTCATGACGTCTGCTATGTGATTGTTTTCAGTAGTGAAAGCACACACACAAACACAGACAGTATAGGACAGAACGCTGGACTTGGCTAGTAAACATTTATTATCTCAGGTCTAAGTTGAGACGATACAGTTGTCAAAACACACCAAGCAAAATTGACAAACACAGGAAATGTGCGCCATGCTCAGGCGAGAACGTTTCCCTAATGTTTCCATTTAGTGACAAAAACGTTAAAAATGTTCTTTTGAAGGTTCCACAGGAGTATTTAAAACGTTCATTTTTTGAGATGTTGTTTTAACGTTATTACTTGATTATAAAAACATTATTTAAACGTGTTAAAATTCTGAAACATTTTTTAAAAAACGTTTCACTAACAACTTAGGAAGAAAGTTTTTTGATATATGACAAAAACGTTTTGCTAACGTTACAAGAATTTTTTTATAACTATGAGAGAACTTTGAGAGAACATTAGCCAATGTTCTGAGAACGTTCCCTGTTAGCTGGGCAGACTTTACAGTGTGTCTATGATGAGGTATGACACACATTTCAACTGTTTATTGCCACCAGGAAACAATAAACCTGCTGCGCGATTGTATTCGTTAGCGGTGAATTGACAACTTAACACCAATAAATTACAACAGCAGCGAATGTGTTTTCTCCTCGCACAAGCCGTGCAGGAAATCACTTCACGCTAAAAGTTCATTCATTTGGTCTGTCACGCTAATTTTAGGCTTGTCTCAGTTAAAGTGTTTTATTTTGTCTTAAAGAGCAGCGGCGAGAAGCTAATCGTCGTCATTTTGAATATGTCGAGAAGTCTGCTGGTTACCGCGGGTGATTTTGCTCTCAGGAGCTTCGTCAGTTTGTAACATTAAAGAATATTTTGGGGTGATGATGATGTAATTGTGGTAGTTTGAGGTAATTCTGGTCGAGCTGTATGTGGGTGACTGCAGTATGTATGTAAGGCCGCGTGCAGGATCTCCGGCTGGGTGCTCTCAGTGCTGGTCTGACCTTCATGACATTTTCTCTGTTTTTCTTCGTTAGCTTCTGTGTGAAATGAAGTACATCACCATCGTCGCTCTCTGAAGAGACAGCTGATCATATCTTCTGAGCCAAAACCATTTCCCAGCTAACAGGGAACGTTCTCAGAACATTGGCCGATGTTCTGTAAAACTTCTCAACAGTTTTTTTACTGTTATGTATTCATATGTTAAAAGCGTTCTTTTTAAGTTACTAGTGGAACATTTGAAAAAGTTACAGAATTAAAAAATGTTTAAATAGCGTTCTTATAACCAAGCAATAACGTTAATACGTCGTCTAAAAAAGTCGAAGTCTTTCAAAATAGTGTTTTTTTAACGTTTTGTAACTATTAAAAACATTAGGGAAACGTTCTTACAACCCAAAGTTGTTAGCTGGGTTACTGACAGTATATAGTTTCCTTACGTCACTGTCGTATTGAAACGACAGTTTATAAACTATGGTTCCATCAGACCTAATTGTCATGCGTTTTAATCTTGGAAACACAGTATGAAAACAGTGCGTGTTTATTAATATTGGCGCTATGCACATTCAGGCTAATTTCTAACTGTAACTTGACTCTCCTGGTCTGAGCTTTGCTGATTTTGCGGCTAAAGAGTTTTTGGCCTTGGCGCATGCCAGAAAAATTGAAAATAATGGATATTTTCCCCCAACATGTAATCTTTGTCACTGGTGTAAAATACTTAATTCACTGTGTTGCATCATCCTCACTGCACAGGGAACTCTTTGTACGGCCTGCCGTATAAAGCATTAATCGGACCCCCCCATTTGACGCGTGCGTTAAGGGGATATTTTGAGTGGTTTATGTGTTCATAGTTTGATGTGGGTTTAGTTCGAGTATTTAAGGTCTGACTTCTCAGCTCTGAGGTAACTGTGAAATTCTCTCCTCCTCCGAACGGGAATTCTGTTTCATTATTCCTTTCCAGATAATCGGAATTTTATTGGCCCACGGTTCAGTCTGTCCATCTCCTGTGTGTGGATTCAGCATATCTGCACTGTCTTGGTGGTTTATGAACACTTTTCAAACAGACGCCAGCAAGAATTCCAGCCCAGGTGTCTCTTATAGCACAAGTGGACATTCTTGACCTCGTGAGGTTCTGCAGACGTCCAGCTGAATACAAGTCTCAGACAGTCACACTTGTGTGTGGTTTCCTCATCTTTAATATAACATATTAGCTGCATGCGTTTTTTTAGTTACTTTTTTATGATTTTTGTTCTGAATTGTGATTAGTTCAGTGTGATTATGATGGCATACTTTTAAAAGGGAAAAGTTTCCATTAAACGCGTCGAGGGCTCAGTATAAATAAATGGTTGTTTTTTGTTGTTGTATATAAAACAGATCCCAGCAGAGCTCTGACTTTGTTTCTCATAATGTTAACAAAGACACTTCAGTTTCTGGTGAACCGTCAGGTTCAGCCGCTGCTTGTGTTATCTGAGGTAAAAAGTTCATTTCTGGCTCTGCTCGGTTTACACGGGCTGTGTTTGGAAGAGGAAGTCTGCGAGGGGGAGTTTGTGGGGGCAGTAGACTCGAAGACCCGCTTCAGTTCGCTGTGCTCCAGAGTTTTCACGTCACTTCCTCCCCATGTGAGCTTTCCCATGCTACTGTAAACCCCCACCTACAGCCCTCCAGACCTCCAGCCCAGCACTGCTAGATCAGACCCAGCCACTGGAAGCTGGGACACAGAAGCTGGCTAAGATACACATATCAGCCGAGATGAAATAGCTTGTTAGAGAGTGCCCAAGATTCTGCACGAATTTGGAACGTTACCAGAATGTTTTTAAGCGTTATATCTCATATCAAATGCAATGTCAAATGTATATCACATAAAATGCAACTTTTAAGTTGTTAGTGGAACATTTAAAAACATAACAGAAATTAAACAATGTTTGAATAATGTTCTTATACACAAGCAGTAGCATTAATACAACATAGTCAAGGTTTAAATGCTCCTAGAACATTCAAATTAACAATCTGAATGTTTTTGTTACTTAAAGGAAACGTTAGGGAAACGTTCTTACAATTTAAAATCGTCAGCTGGTATTTAGTGTCTAGACCTCATGTACTCATCACTAGGTTGTGGTTGTGACATTAGAGCTTTTCAAGGTCTGTAGAACGACCATCAAAATCCATCAGAAAACACTCTTTACTTCAGATTATCTGTCCAGTTTTGAATCCATCAATCGCTGGATCAGAGATGAAACGGTCGGCTGGTTTCTTTGGGTCACTTACCTGCTGTGTGTAAGTGTGATCCGCCCAGTATCCTGTACACCCTCTGCCAGCGGCCCGGAGAGCCAAGAGCGGAGATCACAGCCTTCACCGCCAGACCTTCTCTCATGTCAAAGCCAACCAGCTGGCAAAATCTGTTCTTCACCTCGGGCAGTCCGTCCAAAACACTTAGAGGAATCGATCGTGCGTCCAAATTTTAAAGACGTGTGCTAACAGCAGAGCAAATACGTTATTATTCTTTCCAGTACGACCAATAAAATATGTCATAAACATTACATTAAATATGAAGTTAGCAGTATATATTTTATTCATGGTTAATTCATGGTATCAAAGTTACATTTCTGTTGTCAAATATTTGTGTATTATAATCTATAATGTGCAGTAATAACTGACGCTGGATGTGCCAGTGTGTCGAGTCTCCTGTGACGCACCGCCGCGTCGTTCAGTGTTTAACATTTGTATTGTTTCGTAGATGCAGATCAAACGCAGCGTTTTTTAATGACATAAACTGAATGCGTTTCCAAAAGTGAAGGAGGAAAGAGAAGTGATATCTTAGCATGTGGTGATAGACAGCCACAGTTTCAGTTGACTATGGGTATCGGTTAGTGGTGAAGACTGAACGGCGAACACACACACACACACACAGTGCAGGTGCGAGACACACACATCTACTGCAAAGGAAGGCATGCAAATAAGCATGACTGAGCAATGCGCCAAAATGTGTCATTTTATAAAGAAGTGTAGCGTACCCAGATAACAGTGAATGTTCTTATAACATTGGCTAACGTGCTCTAATAGTTTTCTGCAATGACGTTAGCAGAATGTTTTTTGTTACAGAATTTAAAACGTTTGACTAATGTTCTTATAACCAAGCAACAATGTTAATACGGCGTCTAAAAAACTGGATGTTTTAAACATTCAAAATAACCTTTTTAGCCTTTAGTTTTTGTCACGTAATGGAAACATTAGGGAAACGTTCTTATAACCTAAAGTTGTTAGCTTTGTTCTTTAAACGAGATAAATTTACTTTAGATGCAAAACTGCATAAAATATTAAAACCCCATGAAATCACTTGATGAGTTTTTTTATTGTGTTGACGCTTTTTCTAGTGAAACGGGGAAAGTGGAGTGGCTATTATCGAAGGGCTCATTGCTTTTATTTAAATAGCTGATGGAATTTATTTGATAGCTGTTAATTTGATTTGCTGTTCGTGGTATTCGAATCTCTCATTCAAAAGAGATTTGATTGGATACAAGGAGTAAGTGCTGTATGAATCATCATCATAAAAAAGTCTTATTATACCGTTTTGGTTTGTAAAAAACATTTATAGACATTTAGATATTTTTATCAGAAAACAAGACAAAAAAACAGATTTTTGCAGCGTCTCGTTTTTGCATGAAGCTACATTTAAGCAGACGGCATCAGGCCCGGTTCAGATGGCCCGCGGCTCTTCCCGGCGCATCGGGAGGAATTCGGGTTTAGGACATGGGAATGTAGCAGGCGTCTGGGAGCTGGTCTCATTCAGTGGTACGACTAACCTCCACAGCTCGTGTGCTCTGGTTAAGAGAGACAGTCGCTGTCTCCTCTTCGTCCTTGGGAAGTTTGAGGCGAGCTGTACGGGCGGGGCGGGGTGTCGCTTGTCCTCATTCCGGCTCTGACTGATACGTTTCCTGACTGACACTGCTCTGAGCATCTCACAGCGCTCCCTTGATAGACACCAGAGAGATGCGCTGTAGTAACATCTCCATGAGCTCCAGCTGAGGAGAATCTGGCAGAACGTATGTTCTTCAACACTACAACATATTCCTTTGAAGGCTGCAGGGTTTTAACTGATGGCTGTTTGATCATATATTTGTAGATAGGTGCATTTATGACTTTAATTCCTATATATATCAATTGATTCAATATTTATATGTTTTCAGTAATTAATCACACCAAACATACATTTTTGCATTGAATCTTCACGTTGAACTTGGATATTATATATACTGTATTTTTGCACTAACTCTTCTCTTTAAACTTAAAATATATTAAACTACACTGTATATATACTCCAGATATAATGACTAAGTTTAAAGCTATTGTACTCTGTTTGTGGTACATCTAATATGCCTCATCAGTGTTTGGGAAACTCCAAATCTGAAGAATTAAAATTTGCATAGAAAATTACACGCAGGCACATATATAAAACCGCACAGCAGGTTTTCTTAATGAACGTTTATATTTTATTCAGCTCAAAGCTGCAATGCATAATGGTTGTTTGGTGCCTTGTTGTCGTTTAATCACAGAACTCATCGGGTCCACCCAAACGACAAGATTTGTTGGTACTTCCTATTTTCTGTATTAAGGAGCAGTTTATAGAAAGAAGCATCATTTATTGTTTTCACTATGTGATGTCACTTCCTTCCATGAGGCTGTCTGCAAAGATTTCCTGTCATTATGTCCATCTGTGTGAGCTGCTGGGTGTTGTTTGCAAAGAGTCACTTCCTCCTTCGGTTTGGAGTCGGTCGTCTGACACCTCTGCCAGGAGCTCGGAGGATCTGTCTGACTTGCTCTGACAAGTTCCTCAGTTGCCTGGCACAGTTTCAGTTTTTCAGATGCCTGAGAGATAGTGATGAAGCTGTACAGGTTCCAATCTTAATTGTTTTGTGTGACGCACAAAAGTTACGCCACGGGCCTGTTCAAAATGCAGGTTCGGGGGTTTTACTCATTCATTTTGGTCTTGTTTTTATTTTTAATAATGATGCTTGCTAAGGCATGTCAGGGGTTTTCCAAATATTTAGGTTTTGATACCTCAAATTGTGTAAGAGAGATGTGCTATTATTTTTCTAAGCAATTGGATGATTACTTTCCTTGTAGACGATTGAAAAAAGAGACTTTCTTTGAATGAGGTATCCAAGCCATATCTAGAGAGCAGAATATCAGAGAGCTCAACCACCTAACAACCACATGTCTGTCTACAGCAGGTGGTCCCCTGCTACAGTTCTCTGGAAGTTGTCCGGGGTCTAATGGGCCCCTAGGAGACTGTCTTCTCAGCCATATCTAGGTGTTATCTCAGCGCTGTTTTATTT
>JAZGTJ010000515.1:76123-103285 GCA_036877575.1 Botia almorhae
TTCCCGTGGTCAGAGGGTCCAGACGTATTCTGCTTGTTAGACGTCTTAACCTAGCTAACAATTTTAGGTTATAAGAACGTTTCCATAACGTTTCCATTAAGTAAAAAATGTTCCAAATGCTATTTTGAAAGTTCTATGTACGTTCCAAACGTCAATGTTTTTGCCATTATATTATCATTAATGCTTGATTATAAGAATGTTATTTAAATATTTTTTATCTGTTTTCAAGTAAACTCTTTTTAAAACGTTCCACTAACAACTAACAACGCTTGTGAGACGTGATATAACGTTAGCGTAACGTCGAGAACTTTTAAAGAATATTGTTCAATGTTCTGAAAGCGTTCCCTGTTAGCCAGGATCTCAGAGTTTAGCATGAGACGCTTGTAGGAAAACAATAAAACGTGTCTGTCTGACTCAGACGTTTAAGGTAAATCAAGACAGGCTGAAGACAGAGCGCTGTGTGGTGTGCGAAAGGCAAGCGATTTCTCAGTGTGTACGTGTGTGTACGTGTGGGCGTGTTTTAGTGAGCATGTGTAAGACATCTGTCGTTCCGTGTGTGTGTGTGAGCGTAATCTACATCATGTGGAGGTGAGACCATCAGCATGCAGAGCAGAAGAAGTGAGAAGATCCCCCTGCTGGAGTTTGTTTGTGATGAGCACATGACGTCTGAACTCACGCAATGGATGAGACACACACACACACACACACACACACACACTGTGGATTACCGTCCTCACATGTGTTTTCTGCGTGTTAGCATGTGCCACAAAAAACAAAGATCTCCTTAATGTCACATTTGTTTCTCCTGAAAAGCCATGAGATCTAAATGAGATCTAACTGAGACTAATTGAGGCTTATGTGTACTGCCTCTCAGTTGTGTTTGGTGAGAACAGATTTCAAACATCTCAAATACGTCTCCTCTGGAGTTTTAGAATGGCATGTTTGCCGGTTTTAATTGCAAGTCTTTAGATTAACCGAATTAATCATCCTCATGTCATTCCAAAACTATCTGACTTGTTTTCGTCTGTGGAACACAAAAGATATTTTGAGAAATGTCTGAGTGGTTTGGTGTTCATACAGTGGAGGTCAATGGGTGCCGCTGTTGTTTGGTTACCAGCGTACTTCAGAACATCTTCTTTTGTGTTCCTCAGAAGCAAAAAAGTCATACAGGTTTGTAATGACATGAGGGTGAATCACTGATGGAAGAATGTTTATTTTTGGGTGAACTGTCCAATAGAGCAATACGCTCTTATAATTGTCTCATTTGTTTCTTTATTCATTCTTTCTCTGGAATTATAGAAGAAACACTTAAAAGGAAGTTAAACAAGACAGCTAAAACTCCTGAGCAATGAATGAGAATCCTCGAGCAATAAAAACCACTCAGTTTGATGTTAGAATTTAATAATCCAGAGTTTGACTGTTTCAGGCGGGTGTCCAGGACAGTTTTTTAGGGTTTATGGAGCCCATATGGCTGTTGTCCTCTAAATTTCATTGCCATCTCTCCACAGATGGAGCGTTTGGTCGATGGGAGTGTAAATGGTGTCTTTGGTAAATTGTACTTTCCAAATGGAACGTGTTATGCTGCTGGCATGCTCGGGTGATGCTGGGTCATCACTAGCCCAAGCACCCCTGAACCCTGAACCTGCCACCCAGGACCTGTCAATTTGTGAAGTGTGCTGGGCAGAAAAAACTCCCCAGTCTAAATTTAGCAAGGCACGCAGATCCCTGACAATCTCTAACCTGAGAACCCTCTCAAATTATTTTCATTTGGATGGATGGGACCATGAATACTGTAGCAACAATGCTAGCTAATAAGGAACGTTCTCACAATGTTTGCCAAGGCTGTCTAAACGTTCTCGTTTTCGAAAGCATGCTTGAAGTAACATTAGTAGAATGTTTTTTAACGTCAGATGTATCAAAAAAGTTACTTTTAGTGGTTAGTGGAATTTTTCAGAAAATATTTTAGAATTAAAAAATGTTTGTATAACGTTCACATAACCAAATGGGACGCCGTTTAGAAAGTTTACACAAATAAAAAGGAATGACAAGGAAAATACTTTAAATGGAATACACACATTTTTTAAAATGATTTTAATTTAGAGTCAACACTACATTTTGTCTTGGTCATTGATAAGTGACCGATAAGTCAGTCTATCCTAACGTGACCCCTGCTTGTCCTTTTTCCCCAGGTTACGTTTACAAAGAGGAAGTTTGGTTTAATGAAGAAGGCCTACGAGCTGAGTGTTCTGTGTGACTGTGAGATCGCCCTCATCATTTTCAACAGCACTAATAAACTCTTCCAGTACGCCAGCACCGACATGGACAAAGTTCTGCTCAAATACACCGAGTACAACGAACCCCATGAGAGTCGGACTAATTCTGATATTGTGGAGGTAAGTTTCTCTGTTTGCAGTGACACCATCATTAGCATGTCTCGTTTGCATGGTAGCTAGTTGTTGCTGCTGGTCCAAGATGGGCTACTAGCTACCAAAAACCATCTACCCCGTTTCAAAACCCAGCCACTAGCTCAGAGGAGATTTTCTAAAAGGATTTGTCAAACATCCAAAGTTGAAAACGCAAGAACATGTGATCAAAGGACAGATCAGCAAAGTGTGACCTGTTTTTGCAGATTGTCAAAGTTTGTCGCATTAATTGTGACAGGTTATGCGAGTTGTAGGATTTGACAGCTGGCCAATGATTGGTGGTCAGTTGTTTGGGGAGCGTGTTGTAACAGTTCTTGCAACAGACGATTGGAACATGGTGTAGCGGTCTATGCAGTAGGAACAGCTGAAGCTTAGCCAGAGAACAGAGTTGAAGACTTTACTGTATTCCGTCAGAACCATGTTACACAACAGGCTTAGGATGGACAGGCAGGTGCCAGGTGGCGTGCGCAGAGATTTAAGGTCTTGCTTGCTCATCACTGTCACCTTGAGCAACATGTGAGCTCTTAAAACTGTCCCGGGCAGGCTGCCTTAGGTAAGGTTTCCTCTTTCACTGATCTGAGACCAGCTGTATTAGCTGAATCCACCACCAGAAGGCCAAAAAGCAGCTTCTCAAAAAGGCAAACGCTTCTTAGCCACCTGTCTAAGCCCGAATTTGGGAATCAACAGGCTCTCACAGGGAAGGGAGGAGAGGAAGGTTTCCCACCCCACATGCATGAAGGGCCATGACGCTCCCAATGGGAACAGTGGGAAAAATATTTCCCCTGGAAAAGTCCCTCGTCCAGGAAAAACACAGAGACTGACTTGTATGGAAGCCTGTCAGTGCCACACAAACAAACTCATAACGACATGAAAACTAGCCATAAAAAAAGACGTAACCGTGTAGATGTCGCCCCAAAAAGGCTATTTGTAGAAGCTGAGTGAGTCGTGCTGATGGATTTCTGTATCTTTGGTCATTCAAGCTTGAGCCCAAATCGTTTTAAATTCACTTCGCTTGCACACCGCTACTGTAGCTGTAAATGTAAACTCTGTCACTTTGCATTGTTTGGTGTCGTGTGACGGTTCACACACCATTTGTGACACGTGCATTACAAGCGTGACCCTGAGGTCACACTTCAGCTGGGATTCTGTTGTTTTGTTATGAGGCTGAGCTGTTCCTTTTCGGGGAGAACGGCACGGCTCGCCTCATGAGTGGAAACATCTCCACAGGACAAATCTCACGGACCCACTGCCAAGCTTGTAAGTAGCCCGGATAATCCCATTTCCTCGATTAGCATAATCTGAAAATGCCCCTTTTAATCCTGAAAGTAACAGCATGTAACATGATCTCTCACGTCCTCCCTGAACGTGGACTTCGGAGACCCCACACCTTCTGAATCATCACCTGTTGAGAAGTCAATAAAACATGGCCACAGGAAAGAAAGATGGTGATTATTTCCAAAGGTCACGTTGCTAATGACCACAGTGGATGTTAATGAGATTGAGGAAGGCTTTGTGCGTATGACGGTTGACCTCTCGTATTTGGTCTGTGCTGAAAGCCGTTGAACACACGCCTCCAGCCACTGGCTTGATGATATCATTTCAAACATAGCAAAAAAAACATCACCAACCAACTTTGTGAACTGGCTTCATTTCAAGACACAATACCCTGAAACATTTTTCTGCTCACCCACTTTAGATAATTTGTCTTCATGTAGTTGCATGTCAACACATTCTTCAGTCGTCCAGTGTTTTTGTTCCCAGCCTTCCGAGTTCACTCACAGTTCTCGGTGTAAAAGGATTCGTTGTACATGAATCGTTCCACATTCCGCTGTGTTGATCGCTACGTCGTCGGTTATGTTTACGATTGGAAATATTTCGGTGTGTGTACTTTTACTTGTTAAATGTTTWATTTAAAGCTGCAGTCTGTCACGTTTGCCCCTCTATCACCATCTCTGTTTGAAACACAAAACTGCAGCGTACTTGCAGAGTTTTATTGTTTAAATTCTAATTCTCCAGCAGCTCAAATGATAAAATAATGATAATACAGAGTAAAATAACGAGGCTGATCTGTCAGCCTAACCTGCTTTAACATGCAGAACAGTGAATCTGAGGTTTATTTGTTGGACAGAGAGGTTGTCTGATGGTTGCAGAAGCGCTCGATCATTCTTTGAGGCTGAACGTTGATGATGATTGACAGATTAATACCGTGAATCAGATTTTCTGGGTTTACACTGTTCACATTGCATGAGGAAGGTGCCAGGAGCAAGAGCTCTGCCAATACAGAGTATATAAACTCCAATCGGATTCGTTTCAGCTTTATATGTATACATATACTGCTAACACTTTACATTGCTAACATTAGTTAACTGCCTTTGAGAACATGAACTAACCAATTAACAAAACCTTTTCAAGTAGTTACAGCACGATCAATAAACAATTGTAAAACATGTTGTTCATTGTTATTTCATTTTAGCTAATTGCCGTAGCTAATGCCAACAAATGGAACCCTGTTGTACAGAGTTACTTAAATATGTAACATTTTTATTACATTTAAATATAATTTATTTATATTTTATGCTAACTATATTGTGGGAAATATGTATGGCATAATTTACAGTAAAGTCATTATCATAAATAATGTATTATTATAAATACTTGTATTATCCAGACAAGGTTTGTTTTGTAATGATGCCTTTATATTATCCCACTTATATGTGGCTATTAAATATATAAATGTATGAAAATGTATTTGAAGAGCGAGCTAAAGATGATGCCAGAAACATTAAAACCAGCACCACTACAGAGAACTACTAACAATCTGTCTCTTAACAAAACTGTCTGACCAATCAGAATCAAGATGTGCGAGAAACTTAATCTCATTCCAAACCGATTGTACAGAATGTTGTAAAATTAACATTGTGGCATTACATCGGAATTTCATCAAATAGAGAAAGTCTTTGTTTTGTGTTTTTTCACTCTGCTCATTCACAAAGGGGTTAACATGACTCTGTTGCCTCACTCAGTAACAGCGTGGTGTATTTTGTGCTCTTGGCCCGACACTTGTGCTTATTTATAAGATGGAAGATTTTCACATTCTTTACCTCGCCGCCCCTTTTCCGTTCTCTGTCCTGGGCAGCGAGCCTCCGAGGTTCTGAAATAAGGAACAGACGCCCAACTTCAGTGCCAGACCCCCTCTCCGTTCCAAGCTTTTGTGATTTTTATGTGGTTCCTCCCCATTAAATGCTTGAAAACCGGTAGTTTTCTAAAAATAGTAAGCGGCACGTCTAAAAATAGCTCAGGCCCGCCAGCCGTGCCAGAGAAAATGGAGAAGAAGAGGCGTGGAGAGAGAGAGAGAGAGAGAGAGAGAGAAAGAGAGAGAGAGAGAGAGAGAGAGAGAGACAGAGGACACCACGTATGTTTTCTCCCTCAGAGTTAAAACTGTGTCTAAACAAGAGCCCAGGGCGACCACAGACAGCTGTGTTCTTCACTAAAGCTTAAATCAAACTGGTTAGGGTGGCGTTTTCACACTTTTAAGAGAGAAAATAAAGAGTTCTTTTGATTAAGTGACTTCTCCTCGCACGCCCTCCACACTTCCCAGAGTGTTTCCGTCGGCTCGTATCGTCCATCTGTTCTGCTGTGTAAACTTGAAAACATGGTGTGAAATGTGCCTTGCCGTGACCTCAGCTCCACATTTCGGCTCATTGTTCTGATGCGCTCGGGCTGAGTGTCTCAAACGCTGTATTTATCGTCCTGTTTTCTTCAACCTTGATTGAACGACATCACAGGCCGGTTGTACATTCCACGATTAATCTGAACCTTGTTGTGTGAGTCAGCTTTTCCGAGACCCGATGTCGAGTCAGCCCAGCGCAGAGTTTGTTCCTGAAGGAGTCTCTGCTTAAACATTTAGGTTAAACGTTTACACGGTGTAATCAAACATTACAATTGTCAATTTGAACGTTCTAGGAACTTTTCCAAACGTTTCACTAATAACTTATTAATAACACTTTGATAAGTAATGTGTAACATTAATACAGAGTTCTGCTAGCATTACTGCGAAAACTAGTTTAGAGAACGTTAGCCAACGTTAGGAGAACATTCCCTGTTATCTGGGGTATGGCTTTGTTTATTATGCTGCCTTTGATAAAGAGTTTAGACAGACGCTGTGAATTGACAGGGAGGGAGAGATGTAGAACACTGTGTTTCTCACTGGTGTAAAAAGAGCTCATATACAGTTCAGTCTGCTCATCAAATATGATTGAGGCCCTCAAGAGCCCATTATCTGGTCCGGCGAGGAGCTTTGTGTTCAGAAGGGCTCGATCAGTAATATTCTCTATGAATAACTATATTGTCCTGGCGATGCTGCAATGGAAAACCGAAGCACAGTGCGGCCCTGTTGACTAATCACATGATCATGTTAGAGAATGACACGCTCTTGTATCGTACATGTATCATTTTAGCTCTGTGGGCCACAGGTCACCCCTAGAATTATCCTCAAAGATCTTTACAGATCTTGAGAAGAGTTTTCTTCCACCAGCTGCAAAGCGCGAGTGATCGCGAGGTGTTCCAAGAGTCGACAACCAAACCACCCAAGAATATTACAGTGGCCGCAGGAAGTCTGCTTTTGTTTTTTCAGCTCCACTCATTTTCGGAACACTCTTCCGCTTCCTCGCGGTCGGATTGGACATCCAGCGGGCCGGGTTTGGAGCGAGCGCCGCGGATGTGCTCTCCCGCTGTAATTACGCTCTCGAGTGTGTTTAATACCAAACACACAGCGCTCAATTCGTGGCAGTAAAAGAGAGAGCCTTTGATTCGATATTATAGGGTACTGAGAGCATCAAAGGAGGTAAATTACCCAGAAGTCCCCAGTGTGGCGTTTCCAAACGTTGCCCAGCTGCTGTGGTCGGAGCAGCTGGTGGAAAGGAGGCGGGCCGGGTTGTGCCACGCATTGGCCATGCGACCTGCCGCAGGAGAGGGGGCGTCCTGCGCTGGCACGCCAGAACGTGGGTTTCTGCATCTCTAGAAGGAATCTGCCTCTTTTACGGTCAGAATCAGTGCAGCGTTTGTTTTCCACACAGAACCATCTGTTTTTCATAAAGTTAGCTTGATCCACAACACAAGTTTATATTTAAATCTTATTTGCGTTTCCTTTTCTCTGACTTTATTTGGGGAGTTTTGAACTGATAATTTGTCGTTTCCTTTTTTATTCAACAGCAAACACACTCGTCTGGGTCTGTCAGTACATACAGCGTCTTGCTGCGTTACCGCGCGAGACTGCGGAAGTTTATGACTCACGGGAGATAAACCAACAACTTTCCACGCAGGCAAACATGACACACGCACACATGCGCGTCTGAGGAGGGAGTAATTCTCAGGCGAATAGGCCTCTTGAGATGAGAGACAATAAGGCAGTATTTCACTGAAGCTGGCTTTTTGTGGTTACGTCCTCTTTCTTGATTGGCTTTTTGGGTGTTTTAGGCAAAATGCAGTGCCACCTCGATGTGTGTGGATGTTCCCTTAGGGAAGAAACGTTATTTTTAGGTAATTAAGTTAATTGAAGTTAAAAGGTTATTTTAATTTGTAATATATTTTTTAATAGTGGACAGCAATGAAATTAAATAAAGAATAAATGCAAATATTGTCTTCTACGTCTGAAATCTGACTAAATGTGTCTCATAAATTCTTCTCAGTTTCTCCCTAGACTAAATGACCTGAGCTATGATAAATACATAGAGCTGTGCTCTGTAGCCTGACCTTATGTTAATAATTAGCACTGTTGTTTTTAGTTTAATGGGAAACGTGTGATTTTTGATAATGCAATAATTATAATTGAGAAAGTAATTAGGTCTCCTAAGAGCAAGCTTTGAGCAGTACACTCCGTACACTCTTACTGTATCAGTGATCTTACTGTGTCAGCTCTTACTGTCTCTCGTGTGCTTTTGTTATTATTTCTTCTAAGCCATATGAGAAACATCTACAATATTTATTTACTTATTTACAAGCAATACACACTTGTGCTTTATGTCAACAATTTTGTATCAAATATTATTTTTTAAAGCATTTTAAGCAGGAACTCATCTTAGTCAGAGTAAATACTTAAATTAGAACCATTAAATCTTGTGAGCTAGGAAAGAGCAACCTTTGTGCAATAGAATAGAACTTTGAGCAATAGAATAGAACCTTTGTAAAATAGAATAGAACCTTTGGCCAGTAGAACAGAACCTATGAGCAATAGAATAGAATCTTTGAGCAACAGAATAGAACCTTCGGCCAATAGAACAGAACGTATGAGCAACAGAATAGAGCTTGTGATCAACAGAAGTTTCCTCTGGGTTGGTGTGTGTGACTCAGTTTTTCGCCTTTGCTGTTGTTTAAAGGGTTTCCTGACACAGTGTATTGTAATGAGCTCGGTTTGAGGTGAAGGGAGACCACCCATGTGGACCTCAGAAGAGGGTACATGGTGACGTGATGCGTTCAGTCCGTCCGTCCGTCCATCCGTCAGCTGCAGGCTCAGCTGTCTACAGTTCCCACCTGCTGTGCACGTACCACATCATTTCTCAGCTGAAGGTTACTGGTTAGTGAGTTATATAGGACACTGTGTGTACATACAGACAGACTGCGGCTGTCTTTGCCATGAGGGAGAGGGATGCAATGCTGGTTTAATTAGGAGCAAGTCTCCATAGGGTTGAGAAGACTGGGAGCAGAAGGAGGTGCTGATAGCTGTCTCTCTCCTTTACTCTGTTTTCCCTCGTCTCCTCTTGCTCCTCATGCATTTGAGAGTCCCCGTTCTGAGCATTCTCAAAACGTTGGCTAAAGTGCTCTCAAAGGTTCTATCAAAGTTATCAAAAAACATTCTCGCAGAAACATTTGTAAAATGTTTTTAACATTATATGTCAAAAACATTATTCTTGAGTTGTTAGGGGAACATTTTAAAAACACTGCAGAATAAAATATTGAAATAATGTTCTTAAAACCAAGCAATAACATTTATCCAACGTCATTTTGAATGTTCCGAGAACGTTTTGTGACTTGTTTGAAACATTAGGGAAATAACCTAACAACCTAAAATTGTAGCTGTCCTGTGTCCGTCTTTGGTGTGTGATGACATAAACAGGAATGCTTGGCTGAGCACGACTCACCCCCTGTTGGTCTGGAGCGGTTTATACCGGTCTGAATGTTTGGTCTGCTGATGTCAGGCTTTGGCGATTGAATCGTGTTGCTAAAAGCATCAAGCTGGGCCGGGCTGAGAGTTGGAGGTCTCAGAGACCCACAGACGGTGTGATGGGGGTGGATGGTGTAGGGTTTCCGGGTGGCGCTGGGGCAAAAAATAGCCTTCTACGGCCATCCCTGGGGTTTAGAGTTGTGATTGGCTGGAGCCCCGGCCCCTCCCCCTTCTCCAGAGCTGAGGAGATTTGTTGGACAGGTGGAAAGTCCCTGACAGGTGGACATCACTTGAATGAGTTGAATTGCTGGAGATCAGACGGAGGCACAGTACGAAGAAAAGCAGAGCAGAATCGCTCCCTGTCATTTTAGGTGACAGCTTTGAGCTTTTGACCCCCAGTGTAACTCACGAAAACGTGCTCGACTCTTCTTTTACCCTCTAGTGGTGTCCCCGTTGCCCATTGCGTTTGCAGGGCAAAGGTCTTGGGTTCGAGTTTGAACACATAGTAACAAAGTGTGTATCTTGCATGCACTGTTAGCTTTGTATAAAGCACAGTGATCGTTGTTCTCTCTGAGAAATCAGATCAAAGCTTCTTTTTCTCTGGAATCAAAAAACCACATTTCACAAGCAGGAAAAGCTGTATTTGTTTTCAAATATGGCCCTCGTGTGGTCGGACAGGAAATTGCTCCTCAGCGTTAACGAGACTTTCCTGACCACGTTTCTGTCTCAAGTTTTGGTTAAAGTTATAAAAAGTGTGATTGGAATTCTCTTCAGGATGTGACTGTGTGTGTGTGTGGTGCTGGTATTCACTGTTATGGGGACCAAATGTCCCCCACCAGTATAGTAATAGCAGTAAATGTTGACCTTGTTGGGACATTTTTTGGTCCCCATGAGGAAACAAGCTCATAAATCATACAGAAGGATCTGTTTTGAAAATATTAAATGGCAGAAAGTGTTCTGTGATGGGTTTAGAGGTTGTGTTAGTGTAGGGGGACAGAATACACAGTTTGTACAGTATAAAAATATTACGTTATCCAACTGTGTGTGTGTGTTTTAGACACTGAGGAAGAAGGGACTCAATGGCTGTGACAGTCCTGATATTGATGCTGAAGATTCAGGCCACAGTCCAGAATTTGAGGACAAGTGCCGCAAAATCAACGAGGACATTGACCTGATGATCAGCCGGCAGAGACTGTGTGTAAGTGCCACTAACACATTCATCTCCAACTGGTCAACTGGTTTTATGATCATTACGTACAGATGGTCTATCTGACAGACCAGTAATACACAATATATACACAATATCTTAAGTAGATTAATTAGTTGCCTGTTATTTGACAGTTTTGGATTTTCATGCATTTTGTTTCACAGGCGATCCCCCCCTCTAATTACGACATGCCCGTCTCCATCCCCGCAAGCAACCAGAACAACCTGATCTACACCCACCCCGGATCCTCTCTGGGCAACCCCAACCTGTTGCCCCTGGCTCACCCTTCCCTCCAAAGGAACAGCATGTCCCCTGGAGTGACCCACCGGCCCCCGAGTGCAGGAAACACAGGTAGGACCCTCGCACCCGGATCTCCGTTTTGCCCGGGACTCCGGACCGCAGCACAGTTCGCAGTCCCGTTCATTTACACGCTTCACTGACATCATTACCGAGGACCACCAACAGCTCCACTGGGGAACACGCCTCACGTGTGTTCAAACACAGCATACACATCATTACATTTCCTTCAGTCGTATTCAGCCGGTCTGATGGTATAAACACTGAACACTCAGCAGAACCTCTGAGGTCATCCCAGAGCTGAAAAAAAGTGTCTGTCTCTATGGGAGTTTTGGCCGCTTGTAAAGGAACGCGACGCTTTTAACAAGGCAAATAAAGATGACCAGTTTTACTTTTTAACTCTCATTCTGAAATGCCTGCGTCTGTGGTCAGGGTTTCATGGAGAGGAAATGTGCGGTTAGCTCAGCAGTTAGCAAACACATGATTTCTGTTTTAGACACGCACATACAAACATACAAAACTGGCTATTTCTTTAACTACAGTGTCCGGCATGATTTAGATTCATATTCACTGATTTACCATTTTATATTATTTTTAGGCTTGCTGTAATATTGCCATGGAAACGTGTTACCATGGTTTCATTTGTTTTTCCAGTGTTAAAATATGAAATCCGTCATGAAAACAAAAGCATGTATACTTTTACACTATAATAATCTAAACAAAGAGAGCACAAACCAAATTAACATTTACTATGTCGAAATCTATATGATATGTATTTAAAGTTTGTGTAGTTGTTTACAAAGTCAACAAACATGTACTACTTGAAAATACATTATTTAAATTATTAAAGACTTAATTGTTTGTATGCATATTTGAAACGTCAGGTAAAAAATTAGTCGAAGCAAGACCAAAAAAAATCTGCTTTTATTCCAGAAATGTTTAAAATAATGTTCCCCAGCCTCCTTTTCATCACACAAATAAACGATGACATTAAATGAGCTGTAAGTTTGTTAATGACGGTTAACAAACCAAATTCCCCTGTGATGCTTCTGTATCCATTAATGTGTATTAACAGCGTTTAGTTTACATCACCTCACACATGTCCACAATAAATGAAACATCCGTGTGTTTAGTATGTGTACAGACAGAGAGAGTAAGCGGTTAGGAAAGGGACAGTGTCTGTTGATGTATGTGTGGGAAGTTTAATCTCTCTGTGGGTTTGTTATTGTCGTCTGAAAAGTCTATTTTGCACTCCGGTCAAGTCTCCTGTCATTATCCTTCGCCCTTCTGCTACAATTTGCTTCGTATTACAGGAGCAAAACTAAATATAAGTTTTGGCAGGGGTGGCGACGTCTGAAACCGCACAGGCTTTGAAAAGTTTTTCTTGGACGGAGGAATTTTCTCAATAGGGCTGAGCGGGGGTTTGCGGGCACGGAGAGACTCACAGATGTTTTTACGCTGACTTTCGCGGATATATCGTGGAGGACGGCGAGCGCTCGGGTGTGCTCGGCCGTCTGGTCGCGGGGACGAGGCGGCGGGCGGGCGGGTGTGGATTTGGCGTTTCCAGCGCCAAGTTTTGTTTAACGTCTTCTGTCTTATCCTTAGGTGGCCTCATGGCTCCAGATCTTGGCGGTGGAGTGGGCACCAGTGCTGGTAAGAGTGATGTATATTTACCATACGTGTATGTTTGCGGTCTCAATATACAGACGGAGGCACTCGGTTTGATTCAAAGCTTCTCTTTGCTTGGCTGGTTCCTCCCCGGATATTTACGCAGCTCACCGCTGTAGGATGTTGCGGTGAAGGGTCTTAAATAGTTTATTTAAAGAACTGCTTCATAAAAACATCCTATGGCGAGTTAATACGATGAAGCTTTCAACGCGCGTTAGGTGAGAGGAAACGCAGCGGAACTTGGAGATTTCAGGCTGCGTTCCGCCACAAAAGGTCTAAAAACAGCGATACGTGCTGTACATATTTACACAGATGAAAACGATTCCTTCATAAAGCAGATTAGAAAACCACCAACATTTGAGCCCTGCGAAAAGGAGCATGAGCGAAACCAGCTGTTTGTGAATAAAATGGACTAATTTTGCACATTAACACCTTTAAGCACCATCACTGCTTTTATTGAGAAAATAAGCCAATAAATAATAATGAATAATAATTAACCATAAAGAGCTTTATCAGCCTATAGATTGTGTTTTTGTAAGCACTGACCATTGTTTAGCCCATAAATAATGTTAAAGTTCTTCCTGTGTTCCTATTGGACCAGGATGTTTGGGCGGAGCATATCAAAGAGCTCCAATAGGCTGTTGTGACATCACAGCCATGAAGTTTGATGATCATTGTTTATCTGTATTAAATGGTGTATTTTTATCTTTTTGCAGGAAACGGGTATGGAAACCACCGCGGCTCACCCGGTCTGCTGGTCTCTCCGGGGAACCTGAATAAAAGCATGCAAGCCAAATCTCCTCCACCAATGAGCATGAGCGGTCGCAAGCCCGACCTGCGTGTGCTGATTCCTCCCGGCTCAAAGAACACCATGCCCTCCATCGTAAGTGTGCAGCCGCTGCTCTATCATCTCAGAACATCAGTCATCACACACACTATTATGAGTGTTTGATGTTTGCATGCGTTTGGGTCTATTCTTTATTACCCATCCCCCCCCCCCACCCCACACACACACACACACACACACACCTTCAAACTGTAATCCGTAACTTTTGCCTCTCTATCGCCATCTCTGTTTGAAACATATAATTGCAGGTTACGTCATACACGTCATACAGCCAATTAAGTATGTTAGTTAAAGGATGCCAAACTGACATTTCCCAGGAAATCGGACCCGAAATTATAAATCATTATTATAAACTTACCGTTATGAATTAGGGTCGAGTAAGATATTTGATTTTTGTTTATTTTAACCCAAAAAGTTACGGATTGCAGCTTTACAAAAACGTTTTACACATTTAACCAAGCTCTACTTCCGAAATAACACATACTGCTTTATTAGAATAATACAATTTTTGTAATTAAAAATGTATACATTTTAAATTTATAAACTACTTTTGCTTTAAGATTGTCCAGAATGTTTTGGTTCCTCAAGCTTTTGAGGACCTAATTCACAACATTTGTGTTTATTGTGTAGCTACAATAGATAAGAAACACACACACACATACACACATGCTGAGGATGTCAGAAAAGACGTTTCTACAGTCGTTTACGTGCTAATTAGCATTCCATTGTTTTTTTAATTGCTCACCAGTCGGAGGATGTTGACCTGCTGCTGGTAAGTATCGCTGCACTATGACAGAATTGTTATGAAACGCCAGTAATTGTCCATCAGTTGTACAGAAACAGACGACCAAACACACGACAGCTTAACAGATGTAAAAGTTCACAGTGAACCCTCCAGCTCGAATTTTCCTCTATTCAGTCGTGTTCCTCTGTTGCCAGGGGGACTGCTTCAGCAGTTCCCATAGCAACAGCGAGACCTCCGGCCGAGGTGGTTAGACGTAATGATTACTAGGTGGGGGATAATTATCTGTTATTGGCATCACATGATCTATTAAGCAGTTAGATGGTCGTATATGATACCCTGTATATTTACTTTCTGTCCTGCACGATTTGTAAAAATGTTTTTTGTTTACATTTAAAAAATGTTTCTGTTTTTTCCTCTAGAACCAGAGAATAAGCAACTCCCAGTCGGCCCAGTCTCTGAGCACCCCAGTGGTGTCTGTGGCCACGCCCACTCTGCCAGGGCAGGGCATGGGTGGCTACCCATCAGCCCTCTCTACCTCATATGGTACAGGTGAAAGAACAGCCAAATATTCATTCAATCCACAATTCTAAAGAAAAGCGCTTATTAAAGAGGCACAGAAAATGTGTTATTTTGAGAAATGAATATTTTGTACAGTCTCATGTACTCTGTGTTTATCCATACTGTTAAGTCTAAATTGAACCACAAGGCGGCGCCACTTGCTAAACATTGTTCTTGTTGCAGTAGCCCAGAAGATACAAATGAAGTCTATGGAATTCATAAACCATGTTAATTAGAGATCTTTCTCTCCTCTAGAATATTCTCTCAGCAGCGGTGACCTGTCATCACTGACGGGTTTCAACAGCTCTGCTTCTCTTCATCTGGGTTCAATGACGGGCTGGCAACAGAACCTGCAGCATTCTGGTCTGGGACAAATGGGGTGAGTGTTCCTCGCACCCGTGCACCCGAATTTCCAAGTGATAATCCCCCAAAAAAGAGGGCACGCCCACTCCAAATCTGAATAGCTGATATGGTTCTGTGTCATGGGCTTTTTGTTGGCTTCTGTGTGTAGATGAGACTCAGCGTTTCAAAAGCCGCTGTGAGTATGAATGCAAACGTGTGCTTTTGCTCCGCCCACAGGAACTGTAACAGTGCACAGTTATGTCAAAGCTCCACCCTCTCCCTGCCGTCCAATCAGAGTCTGCACATCAAGTCGGAACCCGTTTCTCCTCCCAGAGACCGGGCCGGGGGCACCCCGGGGATCTATGCCCAGCCTCCGCTACCTCCTCCCCCCCAGCCGCAGCAGTCTCAGCAGGGTCAGCTGCGGCAGGACGCGGGGCGCTCGCCTGTCGACAGCCTCAGCAGTTGCGGCAGCTCGTACGACGGCAGCGACCGCGAGGAGCACCGCACCGACTTTCACTCGCCCATGGGACTGCTGAGATCCTCTCAGGACGAGCGGCAGAGCCCGTCCGTCAAACGCATGCGTCTGTCCGAGGGCTGGGCCTCGTGATTGCGCCACAGTGGCTCCGCCCATCTGTGGCACCGCCCCTCAGGGAGGGCTTTTCTATGTGGAGATTTCACTTTAGTATTGTATTTGTTTCTGCGACGTGTGAGTGCTACATTAAGTATTAAAATTATATATAAGGTAAACGGGGAGGGTGGGCGTGTTTGTGATTTGGGGTTGGGGGCAAGGGACATGCATCGCTTGTGCCATGTGTGAGGAAAACAAAAAAAATTATATACACATGCAATTTTACATACGTGGGTATGTATGCATGTATACAGGCATACAGGATAAAAAAGAGAGAGAAGTCTGGTACTCTTGTTTGGTAAAGCTACTTTTTAGTTCAGTAATATATATTGCATAATTAAACTATTAAAAGACGCACTGACGTGTCGCAGGGCTTCGAGTTGTACCGGAAATACTGCCGGACAAATCGAGGCCCTTGCGCTCACGATCAATGCTCGCGGTCTCGCAAATGTATGTCATCACAGACGTTGTTGTGTTGCAGGTTCAACGTATTTATGTAAATAGAGAACAATGAGGCTTTCAGGTCAATATCCTGCCGGGATTTGCAGGTTTATTTACGATTAACGGAGTGCGACAGTCATCACACACCATTTTTAAACGACATGTTTCGAGGGCTGACGACTCGACACCATTCAGAATAAACATGCAATCAGGAATTGTTCTAAATAATAATAAACGAAAGAAATCTGTTTTAAATGTTGTTGATATTTCGTTCTAAGAGCCGTGTTAACAACGTTCAGGTCCTCGTGTGTTAGCTGTCCCCGGTGAAAGAGTTGTACAATACAATTTTGCTTATATTTTCATAACAATGCAGAGCATTTGTTGCTACCTGTCGACCCCGAATGTGATTTCAAGCTTTGCCGATGTTGAACAGAGCGGTAAAGCTGTGTGAGCTCCACAAATAAAGCCATATAAACCGATTAACATCCGTCTGAGGCTTCTTTGTTTGCGTTACTGTTTTATTCCACACGTCTGACCAATGAGAGATGTTCCCGCTCTTGTTTTTGACCAATCAGAAGCTGTTTGTCACATACATAGGTGTGATTCCCAATACTATGGAATTGCATATTGTTGCAATACATTATTGGTCTAGTTTTGGTGCAAGACTTTGGAGTCTTTGTGGATTTTGTTCTCACTGCTGGTCAGACTGGTTTTGAATGTTATATCAAAATGACAAGAACAATGTTTTAATTCAGTTTAAATTTCACATTTAAAGGATTTTGTGCTCATTTATCTCCATCTACAGCCTAACCTGAGATCAGTTAGTAGTTATAAGCTACAGTTCCTAACGTGTGTGTTGTGTTTTTGACAGAAAGCAGTAAATTTAATACCTCTACCGCAAAGAATCGTTTTAGAGTAGCAATGACTTCATCGGTATTTAGAAATGATGTACATAATCTTAACGTTGAGATATTTTAACTAAACTTATCTGATCACCATTCCACGATTCCAACAAATAACGAACACACATGTATCTTTATGAAGATGATCCTGGCCAGAGGACATTTATTAATTTGTGAAAAAAATAGCCAGACGAATTAATAGAGGTACATAAAGGCAGAAAATCAGAGCTGGTTCTCTCTTTTAAAACTAAACCGCATATCGTTTATTTCCGGTTCAAAACACACCAAACAAGATATGAAACTGTTTCTCATTTAATATATTTTATATTTTCCCGTAGAGGAGTAAAACTGGTGGCTTTTAAATTGTTATTATTTGATTGTTATTGTTTGATATTTAATATTTTTATACGCCAGGCACTGTGAGGCGTCTAAACTCGATTCATTCTTACTTGATCCAGTTAAAATCCTACAGTAGCATTAAAGTCATCATGTCACGCAGTGTACACTAATTAGTCACTTGCGAACGTGTTTAAAACCTATGAGCTAATACAACGGAAAACTAGACGAATCCCCAGCATGAGAAATATGAACAGGTAAAAAGACGCTATTAATATCTGTGATCGTAATATGGTTAACTGTTTAATTCTGTTTAAATTGTTACCAAAAACGACAAGTCTAATAATAAATGCACGAGATTTAGGTAACACAACGTTAATTTCTGATTATTTGCAACTTTACGGAGTCAAAACGATTCCTTACTAATCGTCTTCCATTTGGAACATGCTCAAATAAATGAACAAAAAGGTTTTTTTTATAAATAGGGTGTAACAGCATTTAAAATATCTTCGTCTTTGTTTCGTTGCTTGTGTAAAAACTCAGATCTTATGATTATTAATTCATTCTTAGAACCAAAAATAAACCAAAAATAATCTGTTCAGATGGCATATGTATATACATATATCTATATACAGTTTGAACGACGTTATTGTCGAAAAGAAATTAAATCGCATGTAAGCGACACATTACAACTGTGATCAGATCCGGTAATCAGTTACAAATGTATTTTTGTTCATTTAGAATAAAAAATAAAACCAATCCTTTACATTTCTAAAAACTGTTTACCAAAAGGAAATTAATATCATCGTATACCAACGATCGTATAAATATTACATAGGCTATTGATCCGAGATATCAAACGTTTATCAATTTACGAATCGAGTCGAATAAAAACATTAAGCTCAAGACGCTGTTTGTCGTTTGACCGTCACGACCACCAGGTGTCGCTGCGGTGCAACAACCCGACAGATCTGCGTAATGGCTCACACTTACGATAATGGGTCTATATGCAAATGGCAAATGGTCAAAATACACAATACACAGAAACAAACATGATGTATTGCAAAATAGAAATTAAACTAATAGAACTAATCACGTTTAAACATACAGGCCAATAAAAAATTTAAGCCATAGCACATATTGACTTTATGTCGTCTACTATAGTTCATAAATACGTAAATTAGTCCCTCAGCATCATGCTTTTATCATTAAATTAAAGATATTTATTCCCAAACAATAATGAATGTTGTTTTAAAGCAGCTGTTTTACTCTGATTGTTGGTTTCAAAATCGGACAGAACCATTTTGCGCAAGTGTGTGTGTGTGTGTGTGTGTGTGAGAGAGAGACAGAGAAAGGGTGTGTGTGTGTGTAGGTTGTTGTACTATTTCTCCTCTTTGAGATGACGAAGGTTAAAACCTGCATCAGTAAAACAACACACAACCTTATCTGTAATTTTATTTTGCATCGTAAATTATACACTATTTAAAAGTCTATCATTTATTTAAAACGAGCTTCATTTAAAAGCAGAATCTGGTCAGAAATGACTGTTTTAGTGTGACCAATAATTGCAGTTTTGCATAAAGGGTTTTAACAGACACGTAAAAGGTGTTGCGATTCTCTCACACCTCTCTATAAAGCCATCCCGTATAACGATAGGTTTAGACATGCGTATAAAACAACGTGCATGTGACATTTGCCACCGACTCATCAGGACATCTGACTGGAAAGCAGACGCAGTTCTGACGTCTGGAGCTCTGTTGCTGGATTCACGGGTTATTTGAAGCTATTATATTTAAAATCAAATGTGTAATGAAAGGTAATAGGGTAAGTTTGTTGGTATGGCAACGGCAACATCAATGTTTAGAGAAGTTTTTTTATTGTTTTATTTTAGTTTTAATCTCAGTTTTTGAGTGTACAGTCATGGTCTGGTTTCACACGTGCTTTGCCTTGTACTTGCTTTATAAGGTTAGTATTAAATACGCATGAATAAAAAACGCTTTGAAACCTGGCTATTATTTCCTGCTTAGCGTGACCTTACAACTAAGTTTAATACAATAACAGATGCTAAAATAGATGCTAAAATCTATTACAATTTTGTTGAGACATTACATGTTCAACGTTGTAGTTTTATATACTGAAATTCGTAGATAAACGATTATTTTATACTATTATATTAACTTTCATCAAAATACTCACCGTCAGAGGAAATAAAGTTCAAAATTCTTTCAAACGCTTAAAACAACACAAAGCATCTTCTGAAGACCAAATCTACATGCAGGTCAATCTGCCTGGTGACAAAAGCATCTCATTACACGCGTTAATTTCTCAAAATGATTTTTCACGTCTTTCCCCAAACGCCATTAAAATCCACCAGATCTGGGTGTCTTTAAGGATAAAGCTCGTAGGTAAATATCCCCCTGCAAAACGTACTAATTTCGGACGAGGCATTGTTTCGTGTCTGCTGTAGTCATTACGCCTTGATTTGCATATTGTGCTTCGCTAATTTTCTCGGTGTATCTAAATATGGCTGCGCGTAACAAACAAGCCTACGTCATTGAACGTGACCCCCCTCTAATCTCGCATCAATAGAAGACAAAAAAAACGTGTGTTTATTTTTCACAATTTTATTCTACTAGATGAAATTCTACTAGAAGAATGTTTGATATCACACGTATTATAAATTCTGTATTTTATTACAATCAGGAAAAATAAATAGGCGCGCGAGAACGAGAACGCTGGAGATTAAAATGGCGTGGTCATAAAGACACCGCTGGCAAACGAAATACATTATGAATACGTAAAATTACATCTTCACGATTCAGGTAACCTTATCACACCTGGACACATCATGCAGGCGTTTGGTAACATGGGCGGCTCAGTGTCACAGAACCCCTTTCAAAACGTCTTAAATGGTAATTTTAAGAAGTTTGAGCCATTGCATGTAATATTAATTTCACTGCACGTATCATGCAGAGGTAGAGTGGGTGGGTCATGAATAGCCCATGCCCCCCCTTTCCAAAACCCACCCAAACTTGCAGGGTTCTTGTCGCGCTTCCCATTTGCACTGGAGCGCGGGCAGCTCCAGTATGTGACGCAAAGTTATTCTCTCCTATAAACTCCAAACTTGGAGTGGCTGGAATTCATTTGCGGTAAATCATGATGGCAAATACGCCGTGGACGGATTTCGTGGATTTGACTTTGAATCGAGGACGCCCGTCTGTACATTTCATAGCCAGATGACTGGCGACCTATAAGATCGTGTTATGCCACGACGAGTCAAAAGACCATGTAAGTACTTCATCAAATTCTGTAAGACCAGCTCACCTGTATGCAGTGTAGTTTAATTGTTTTTTCATTATACAAATAAGTGTGTGTGTGTGTGGGAGGGGTGGTATTAAAACAATAAACGTTTTATTTGCTACGAATAACGAACGCCTTTGGCAGAAAAAGCAAAAGTGTTTGTTAACAATTAAAACCGCAAAATATATGACCACAGTTATTTGCTTGTGAGTTAGTAGGTCAGGGGTATTTTTATATCTGTAGTTTTAAAATATTTCCAAATCAGACGGAGCACTAAAACTTATTTTTTAAACACTCTGTGTGTGGCGTGGTGGTTTATAGCAATGGGGGAAATGTTGGGATTAATGTTTGAATTAACACCTACGGACCGGGCAGGAAATCAGTACGGATAAATAAGTGTTAATTGTCTTCTGAGAGTGACGTCACTCACGCCGGTCACCGGGAGGGGCTAATTGGGTGGTTAAATGAGAAGCTACCACAAATGATTTTTGACACCTAAGTGTTGTTTTCCTGAAATGTAAAACTATTTTTACTAATTATAGAGCTTAGCTATTTAAAGTAGAAGCAGTTGATTGATAGGCCGTTTTAAAACTGAAGGGGAAAAGTATCTTTGTTTTATCGGCTACTGCAGTTTGCATTATATTTATTTTGCCCTCTTTATTTTCTCTCCTGCAGACGTTTAAGGACATTTTTCACGTATTTTTATTTTCTGATAGAATATCTTACCAATAAATGTACATGGATCGTGTGTGGAGCAATACATGAATATTTATGAGGGGTATAATGTACCAGGCTGTATAAACGATCAATATACACATATTTAGAGATCTGCTTTTATATCTGTACGGTGAAACAGTAACGGTCAGATTATTTTGTGCAATTAGCTTCCGGTTGGGATGTTGTGTGTTTTGTTGCGTTTTTGACAATTGCAGGTGGCAAAATGAACTGAGATATTTTTGTCTCCCCCTGCTACAAAAACAAATCTGTACATGCTAATCCTGTAGTTACAAATGAAATTACAGCAGGATTGTTGACACCGATCAATGAAGTATATCTGACATGGAAAGCTCCAAGACCAAAACATGATTGCTAATCATGATAATTTTCATAATTACAGTATGTCTGAAAAGCATTTTGGAAAGATGCCACCGGACGTTTTGTAAACTTAGTGAAACAAACGAACTTTCGTTTGTTTAAATAATGAGGTAAAGACAGAGACTCTATAATCGAAATGCCCCAGTGCGCGTGTCCAATTATGGACATTTAAATTCGAGACCTTTGATCTCGTGTGGTTCGTGCGCATTTTTGGGCTCGGGGTTTGACCCCCGTTGAGTGCGTCAGTTCTGTCATCCGTGAGGACGTCACAGGCAGTATGCCATAAGGACGTCATGATGCTCAACTGCACTTTGTTACCCCGAGCGATCGGGGAAAATGCGCGATCAAACCTGCGCGCGTTTTGCCCATCCTATAAGAGCGAAATTTTAAGGATAAAATCAAGCGGTCGCGTGTTTACCATACAGCTGTTGCTTTGTACCAAACGCCTCCTTTATGCCTTGCGTTTTTTGCTGCGTTTCCGTTTATTCTCTTGCCTGGATACGCAGGATTTCATGCGTACAGCACTGTAAATCCAGCCAAGCCGACCTCAGGCTGGAATAAAGCGCTCTGGATGGATGTAGCAGGCTTTCAGGTTTATCGTCGTTTGATTACGCGCGATTCAATTAAGAAGTTCTCAAATTAACCACGAGAGCGAAGTTGGATCGGAACGTCCTCGTTTTCACAGCAGCGAGATGAAGGACGGAACGCGACGAGGAACTTTCTATTTTTGCATTAAACTAATTACTCGTATGTGATGACGGAGTAATTGGAGCAAACGGGTTTTGCACACGTTGTGTTGTGACACGCATAATGTTGGAGGCGTGTTGTTATCTTTGGTTATCTAGCTGTATGAGTGTGTTGGTCGTCATAAAGCTAGATAACCGAAAGTAAGAACCGCTTCCGTCAGCATCACCAACGTGGATTATTAAATGTATAGATGCGTAAGAATGAAATATAGCCAACGTATGTTCTGCGTTAATGCGCATGCAAAAGCTTAAGGCTGTGATTCGTTAATTATGCATAATGTACGTAAGAATATTTTAATGCCGGATAAAAGGGTAAATTAAGGGATGCGCGAGACAAAGCCGTAGGGCTTAAGTTTGTGGCGCTTGAACCCACGTGTGTCTGTGAAGTATCGGTGACTGCTCGGTGGACGTAGTGAAGCTCTTCAAATGAAGTAATTGGAACATAATGAGAGGGGGAAAGAAGCTGGAACGGATTGGCACAGAAACTCATCCTTAATTGATGCGGCCGAGCGCACGTGGGGGAGATGATGTGAACGCCCGTGGACCCCCATTCCCACGCTCGAGAGCAAGTGTGCAATGTCTTGTCTGGGGCAGAATATGACAGACAGCCGTATGCGGGGGGGGGCCCCAAGTGCACCCAGCTCATCTGCATCTCTGTGGAGGGTGGAACAGCGGAGCAGCGGTGAATGGATGATGAGGGTTTGTGACGGGAATGTGTAACGGGATGCTGTAGTTAGAAATCAAGAAACGATTTCGTAAACAGTCCTCGCGTAGGCCAACACAAAGGCCCGGAGCCTTGCTTGACAAACAGATTTAGTCTCTCTCTCTCTCTCTCTTTCTCTCTCTCTCTCTCTTTCTCTCTCTCTCTCTCACGCACAATTAAACAGCTAGCCAGACATTATAATAAAGCCTATCTCTTACAAATCGTTACCATGGTGATCATACTTGCTGATTAAGTTATTAAAGTTAATGTTATTTGTGTGAAGTCATAGGCTAATGCATTATTGTGTATTTAGTACCAGGCATCAAACACATCCGTTTGATGGTCAACATGAACTTGAATTTGACCAAGAAGCACGTGCTGAACCGTGAACTTTAATTCCTCTGAGGCCGAGGGTGTTAGGGGTCAGACAGGTCACCCTGGACCCCATGGGGTCAAGCTGAGAGGATACGGGTTTAAAAATATGAATATATATATGACATTTCAGTGCATAAAATTGTATTAAGTGTGTAGAGAGGTATAACAGAAATTTTAATTCAGGCCTAAAATGTTAAACTAAAATTAAAATGCAGCTGCCCGGCTAACCGATAACGTTATGCAACGTTATCTAAAAGTTCTCTCCAAATTATCAAAAACGTTTGTGCAGTAACGTTAGTAAATTGTTTAACATACCAAAACGCTGTTCTTAAGTTGCTAGCATAACGTTTTAAAAATGTTACAGAATTAAAAAATGTTTAAAAAACATTCTTTTAACCAAGCAGTAACCTTAATACAATGCCGGACATTTTGAACGGTCCTCGAACAATACAAAATAACATGTTTAACATTTGAATGAAAACATTACAGAAACATTCTTACAACCTAACATTGTTAGCTGGATGTTCGGTTAATAACGTGTAAATAAATAATAGGGTTTCACAGACGATGCGTTCCAATATTTTTGATTATTTTTAAGGATCAGAGTGAATTTTAGTATTGTCCCTTTAGTATTGTAATGAATCATCACTACAATGAAACGTTCTCATTTTGTTATTTAAGACATTAAACAAAATAACAACGATTCAGTCGGCCTTAGATACTGTTTAAAGAAGATCTCTTATCAATTAATAATTCTCTCAAAAAATGCAGTTACGGTGAAACTACACTACAGTCATTTTCTGTAAAGGGAGGACATGAAATAATCGGCAATAAATAATATTATAATGCAATAAAACAACCTCTATATCAAAACATAAACGTCATGACAGCTGATGAATTGAGGCCTGCTGCTGATCAGGCATCTCACTGCCCCACTGTGAGGGCCTGTGCTTGCCCAAAACGGCCCTCGTAAGAAACAGTAATGAATGAGTTTTCTAAACGCTTACACAAAAGTATATTGACCGAAATTACGCCAGTTTAGCGTCTTACCGTTTCACCTGCTGAACTTAAAGACACAATCGGTGGTATGAGGTTGATGTTTACCAGATCATGAGCTGATTAACCTATAGCTGCGGTGATGATGTGCCCAAAGCTGTCATGTGCGATGAGCGTGCATGCTGATTGGAGTTTCCATGGAGATGATGAGGCGAGCTGTCTCCATATGGACCGAAGGTGCCAGTGTGTCTATAGCTGCAATAAATGTAATGAGAATAATCTTGTGTTACTGTGCTTTAGTTTCACAGCACTGTGTTCATTAGAGTCATACAGACCTTTCAGAACACTGTGTGTAACATCAACCTAATCAGTTATTTCAACTACAGAATATCACAGTAAAGCTGCTATTCAGCACCATGTTAGCCATGTGTTATACATGTTGCGTAGTAAAGCAAATTTGTGTGTGTGTGTGTGTGTGTGTGTTTCTTACTGGAGCAAATACTATATTAGCGCATATATATACTGTATATGTGTGTGTGTTTTTAGTAGAAAATATTATATATATCATAGATGTGTTTCTTTGTTGAGCAAATACTATATATAAACTATACTATACAAATATATGTGTGTGTGTGTGTGTGTCATAGTGGAGCAAATAAATATGTTTACTATACATATATGTGTTTCTTCACAGGGCAAATACAAAAAAATTGTAAACAATTGTAATGGTATTTTTGTCTCAGTTTAACAAGCAGTGTTTTTTATCCCTGCTAACGTTTTTGAGCGTGGCTGGCAACAGCTGATGGTGAGACCGGCGAGTGACTTTGTCCTTAATAAATATTGAGGCGACTCATTAATACAACGTGACTGTTAATTTCCTGCGAGACTGTGGGATTTTGATGGAGAGGCTTCATAGTGCTGCTCGTTTCCTCTCTGTTGTAGCCGAACAGAACATGTTCTCACTGAAAATATAATGCAATCACATCATTCTTTCATTCGAATCCCTGACGCATACAACGAATGTCTATAATTAAAAATGACAAAACCATCAAAGCAGATCACCATGTTGCTACTTTTTCTAGCAAATCCGAAAATCCATCAGGAAATCAAACATGAAGATGAAGGACAAGTGGCTGGTGTTGCTCTGATTTAAAACTGTGCCTTAGCAAAACATTAAAAATCCTCAATGGTATTGTTGAGATGAGGAGAAAATGAAACGTGAGAAATTATATTAGATGACTCGTTTGATTCACTGTCTACGGTACTTGGGCATCTCCAAGCACGTCATTGTCCACAGGAGATGTACTGCCTGCTGTTTGCCACCATCTTAAGGCTTTGGCAGTGGAGACCGAGAGGGCAATCCCAAAATGTCTGCTGGCACACACACATTGCGCGCTTTGCATATGTCACAGCACAATGACTGTCCGTTACCATGAATACCAATTTTCTAATTAGCACCATTTTCATTGGTTTAGCACCCTGAGCCCCAGCGTCTGATTGGTGGTAATCACGCTGCCTGGAGATTCTCAGGAGACATGGTTTTGATGAACATTCTGTGTCTTGTGTTTTGATTCGACATGTATGAACCACTTGGAAATATAATTTGAATAAAGGCTTTATTTACTCTGTAAGTTCATCGATCTTTCTGTTTCCCTGCAGCAAAAAAAAATCTACATTTTACCTGATCTTTTCCTTCGCTAAATTACACATCGCATTGTATATTGTAAACCATACGCGTTTACAGAGCGTAAAACGGCATATCTGAATCTTTAATACTTCGATATGTTTTACCACGCATACATTTTTAAAACGTACCCAACGTTTTATGGCACAGTAACAGAGGATGTTGATGACTTTTGTCACATCGGTGGTATGCGTACAGTATGAGCAGCTGAATTTATGACAAATGGCAGGCGTGAGAAATGCAGTTAATAATTAATTTAAGATTTGAAGATATCGCATTAACTCAATTTTAAACGTTCCCGGTTCCCACCTGACGAGACATCAATATTGTCTAGTGTACTGTAAATACAGCAATATACAAAAACAGGTAGGGCTTTGTCCTAACAGACAGCTTTTATATATAACCGGTTTATTAAAGCCCTAAATACAAAGTGCTGGAGTCACTATTGAAGATGTATCAGACTGAGAGCCAACAGAACAGTGGGTGTAATAATCTGCTCTTATTCTGGGTTTAATCTGAAATCTCTCTGTCTGTGTGTGTGTGTGTGTTAGAGGCAGCTGGAGCTCTGACTCGCCTGCAGGAGGAAGTGAAGGCTGTGCTGCCTGACGTTTGGCTGATGTAACTCGAGGTGAGTGGAAAGCCACAGGGCAAAGAAAAGGATGCGAACATTCTCTGTAGACCATTCATAGCCATACGCGTGTGTGTGTGTG
>JAZGTJ010000516.1:0-103183 GCA_036877575.1 Botia almorhae
TGTGTGTGAGTGTGTGTGTGTGTGTGTGTGTGTGTGTGTGTGAGAGTGCACACACTTACAATTTGGGTCTTCGTGAGGACCAGTTAGAATATTGGAGTGAGAACGAAGAAAGTAAAGTGAGGACATTTTGGCCGTTCTCACTTTCTGACATCCATTTAAAGGGCTGTCTGAGGGTTAAGACTTGGTTTTAGGGTTAGGGTAAGGTTAGGTTAAAGGTAAGAGTTAGGGTTAGGAGGCGTGGCTTAAGAGAATGATCTGAAGGGAGGGTGGGATCCTGTGCTTTCAAAGCTAGCCTCTCTTTAAGCTTTAAGTTTAAAATGTAATCCGCTAATTGTAGTATCCGCTAATTAAAATCTCCTCTAACAGCCATGATGTGATCACCACATTTGCATATTGAATATTATTGTTTATTCTGAATGTATTTTTTTACTGAATTATGTTCAGATCTTTGTTACTCGCATCTAATCACCGTCCTTAGCTGCATTTGCATTGTTAAGATAGTGTTGCGTTGGATGTGATTCTTGTGTTGTTGTCATGACAACACAAAAGCTCACAACATACAGTACTCATGCAAGCGTGTAAGTGCAAACTGCTGTAGCTACTCCAGGATTATTACATGCGTTTTTGCGTTTGTGAATTTGTCGGGTAGCTGCATGAATAACCACATTTGCTTTAATGACACAGACTCTCTATCGCCACCTTGAGTTCTGGGGTCTGTTATTGCTACAGTACAGCAACACTACACACTATGTACAGCGAGACCCTGTGCTTGCAGTTTTTCTGACCAATTATTTGTCTGTGACTGATTTTCTGTCCCTAAAGCTAAAGTTGAACAATATTTTGCTCTGCTGTTCTTGTCTAGTTAAAGAATTGCTTTGTAGTTCACTCATTCACTCATTCATGCATTCATACATCATCCCTCAGCTCAGATGTGTCCACAGTTCCTGTGTTTCTCTTTCTACATTTTCATTGTCTTTTCTCCCCCCCCCCACATCTGTTCTTTCTGCATCACAAACCCAACAGAGCCATTATCACAGAGAGAGAGAGAGAGAGAGAGAGAGAGAGAGAGAGCTTTATTTATAGCATCAGCACTTGAACATGCTTGTGTCATTCAGATTGAATTCTCACAGGTATTTGCCCTCTAGTTCAGCACCTGAGACGTGTGTGTGTTTGTGATAAAATTAGGAATATTCCCAGAGGAAGCTCTGGTCCTCAGAGGAGGGGGAATGACAGCGTTACAGACGGGCAGTTTGAGGAGACTGTGGGTGTTTTATTGATCACAGGAGAGACCTGACGACCGACCAATCGCTCTGTGCTCGTGTCATAGTGTGTTAATTGTCTTGGTGACTGTGGACACGAAAACAGGATGTTTACCCAGCTGACAATAATAGGTTGTGAGAACGTTTTCTAATGTTTCCATTAAGTAACAAAAGAGCGTTGCCCTGTTAGCTGGTAGCTGGAGATCCAGTTTCACCAAATCATCTCTGTTGCTTTGTGTCTCTGTTTTATTTTGTTTTTCTTTATGAATCATGGCCCTCATGTCTCAGGTCAGGTAATTAAATGCGGTGACTCATATTTATTGTGTTGGTTTTAACTCTAAACTCTAAACGTCCAGCTGATTTATATGCTGGAATGTGTTTGAATGCACAGGTGCATCAAATGTACGTTTTTGTTCCGCCTCGGACCGCCCACAGATCCGTCTTTAAACGTCTGATCTGTTTTGCACACACGCTGGCAAACACTTGCCGAAATTCTTGGCCGGGTGCCGCACAATTTCTGGCAGTCAGGAAGCTCTTCCTCAGGGAAACAAAGTCGTGTTCACAAGGTGCTAATAAACTAATGAGGCCGTTTCTGCTACTGGACCCTAAAGACTTCTTTCTAAACCGCATGAAATGGAAGACAGTAGTGCTGCGGTATGTTTACATTACTGTAATACTGTAATAATGTAAAACATTATGAATATAACTGACTTCAGGGTTTTTACATTTCAGAATCTGAAGTGAGGCAGCAAAGAGAATGCAGAATTGCAATGCAGATTCAAACAGGATGTATTAATCGCTAAATACACTCAAAATATTAATGGCTTTATTTCACAAATGTAGCGTTTTTCTTCAGTAGACATTTATTAACAAACTGGACTCATGGATTGCTTTAATGATGGATGGATGCACTTTTTAGAGCTTTAAAATCTCGGGCACTATTCACCGCCATTATAAAGCTGGGAAGAGCCAGGATATTATTTAATATAACTGATTGTGTTGGGCTGAAAGAAGAAAAGATGACATGAGAGTAAATTATAGGATGAATTTCATTTTTTTCAACCGTTCCTTTAAGTGTTAATTTATGGGTCCCAGTGAAAGAACAGTTTGTTTGCTCATGAATTGGAAAGGGAGACACTTAAATTCATAATTTCAATTGTCGCACAACCCTGCTGGACATGATAAATGTTCTGGGAGGACGGAGCAGGAAGCTGTGCGTCGTAAATGCTACAGTATGTCTACATAATACATCACAGCCTTTGATTACAAAGGAGCACATTTTCAGTTTATGAGGAAATGTAATTGGTTCTGGCCCAGTCATTGTCAGGTGCTAAGAGTGTTCTGGATGGTTGCCAGAGTGTTGCTGTGTTGTTGCTAAAGTGTTGGTAGAGTGTTTCTAATGCAATGTTCTATGGTTGCTAAGGTGTTGCTAGGATTAAAAGACCCCTCTCCCTCTCTAATTCTATAGGATAGGTTGCTTTTTAAAAGTTAAAGTCTTATCAGGTGCTGTGACCTGTAAAATCAGAGAGCGATATTTTTATTTGTTTAACGTTTTCATTCAATTTAATTATGTCTGGCTAATTGCAGGAGAGGTTTCCTTGAGTCAACCTTGAGTTGAGTGCCATAGATAATCAACACATTGGCAAGATTATAAAACTCAAGAGTCAAGTCTGTCTGGAGATGACCTCGTCACCTCAGCAGACTTCATCTTCATCATCTCTGATGATGTCACAGCCGTTAACCACTCCCCTTTAGCATTTAGTCTGGGGTTAGCTTTCAAACGCCTACTTTCCTAGAGCCAATCAATTCCCAGTGGAGCAAAACAAGCCACACCCTCAATTTTTCCGTTCCACTTTGAATAACATCAGAACTGAAGTCGGTTGCACCTTCCGGTTGTTGCGAACATCATGCATTAAACCACAAGAGCTGATAACAGCCTCTGAACTGATAACCTGCATGACACATGTGATGCGAGCCATAAGAGAATCACATGAAAGCGCGTGTGGAAGGTTTGATAGGCGTGTGCAGTGATGATAATGAATGGGCATGTTTATTCACTTCTGAAATGGCAGCAGTAAATGAAATTAGCCAGCATCTGTCTGTCTGAGGAGAGTGGTGTGATGTTATTGAAGAGGACACTGGTGCCTCTGTGGGATTTGATTTGAAGCAAACATCAAACCGCACGTCCTAATTAGCACTGAGACTTTTCTCTTGAGCTATTACCACATGCCACATATATTTATCTACTAGTCACTTTTAGATGGAAGATATGAATATCTCTCTCTCTGTCAGACACACTTCTGAAACGTGCTCTTCCAGGTCATTCCCTCTCTCTCTCTCTCTCTCTCTGTGTTCCTCTTCACCAGGCCAGTCTTTCTGTCTCTCTCTGTCCCTCAGTCTTTTTTGGATTGCTCATAATAGTTTCATTATTTTGCTAATAATATGACTTGCGATGTGACTCACAGCCTCTCATCACATGTTTCATAAGCATTATTAATATGTGCTTGCTGTGAAATCTCTCGTTCGCTGTCTGATGTGTCACGGGGCCTGCTTGAGTAGGGCTATGTTTATTCATGAGTGGGCGTCGACAGAAAGCAGCATGCTAACCCTTTGCATGCTAGAAGTGACATGAAGTTGCATCGATAGTGTTAAACGAACTAGATTTGTACACTAACACAAAGACTCACTCACTCGCTCACTCACTCACTTACACACACACACTAACACACTAACTGACATGCTTACTCACTCACTGACACACACACACACAAACTCGCTCACTCACTCACTGACACACACACACACTCACACTACCTTACATCTCACAACAGTCTTTTTAAAGACAAGCATTTTGGTGCTAAAACAATATGACGCATTAACTCATCCAGGACAATAGTCAGATATGACATGCGTCACCACCCTCTTGTATAAGCTTCAGCAGAGCTGAGAAACTTCATTTAGTTTTATCATCAGAGCTTCTGTTGAGGGAACGTTAGGAAGGCAGATAGAGGACCTTCTGTCTCTCAGAATGAGTCTAAACTGAACAATAGCAATGAGAAATGTTCAGACAGAAACTGTGTAATTGAACTCTTGGGTTTCTGCTGCAGGAATTTAAAAAGACGTCGACAAGAAAAGGGAGATGAAAAAACTGAATCTTCATGCAGTGTGAGTGCTTCAGAGAATTGACTAAAAAATCACTTTAATATGCATTTATCTTCTGGAAATATCACGCATAGCATACAGTGTGTACCCTAGTACATCTACAGCAGGGGTCTCCATGTTCCTGGAGGTCCACAGATCTGCAGAATTTAGCTCTGATCTGCTCCAGCACACGTCTGGATGTTTGTGTCAGTGCTAAAGATCTCGATCAGCTGCTTCAGGTGAGATTCATTAGAGCTGGATCTGAACCCTGCAGCTCTGTGGACCTTCATGAATTTGACTGGCTGTCTTTTGAATGTCATAGGCTTTAATAGCCCTGTGGTGTTATTCAGCCTCAAATCTGATTCCGGCCCACTGGACTTCTTGTTGCTGGTTATTGTAATTTAAACACACAGTATGAGAAATTATGAATAACTGAATATTTTTTAACACACAGGCGGGATTGTACTAAAAAAGTGAGAATCCAAATGTATGTTTAGTACCGAGCTGCTACAACAGTTCAGAGACAGCTAATATAATCATGTTTTCAGATGAATATAATCATGTTTGCAGATGAATATAATCAGGTCTTCTCTAAACTGATTTTTATTAAACAGCATGTGATACGCCTCTGATACAGCAAACAGAAACAACATCTCTGGCATCAGTCAAGAAAAAGGCAACAAAAGATTTTGAACTTTGACATAATTTGTGTATCAGACTTCTTGCTGTGTTGTTAATGAGAACAAATGTTTCCATTATCTTCACTGTGTCAGGCTGTGTTTTAAGTGGCGCTGTGGTAAAATGTTTGTTTGTTGTTTGGAGAGATGTAATGTGAGTTTAAATTTCCTCCCAGCAGATCTGTTCTCATAAGTGCTCCTGATGCTACATATGTGATGATGTATCAGTTGAATGTTACACTGTGTGTTTAATTGTGCCGAGATTACAAACACTGGAGAGCTTCGGTTGGAAGTTTTCCGGGTTAGTGCTGTCAAATCTTCAGAGTTACTCAGAGTTGCAGGTACAGTAAACTAGTGTTCCACGATCCATAGAGTCTTTATGTGAATATGTAATTCTATGGCTGTAAAATAATCAGAAATATAGGTGTAGCGTAGGTGATATTTCCTCCAGAAACTGTTTTGGTTATGCTGATCGAAGGTCTTTTCACATCCTCTGTGCCCTCTGAAGGGAGGGCGGGATCTCGTGCTTTAAAACTAGCTTGCTATTGCTAGCCTCTTAGAAATTGCGTATCGTAAGTTAACTTAAACTATTTCAGATAACCGGCATCTAAACAGCACATAAAAACAAATTAAAGTGTCCATGTGGAGGATCATTCGGTGTGGAACAGACTGCAAACTAAACCAGTCTTTATACCAGACTAATAGTTTTGCTACTAGTCTAACACTGATTGTAATTAGACATAATGATGCTCATAGTTTAGTGCAGTAGCGCTGACACAGTGTTGAGCTTGAACACTGAAAACCTTCCAAAGGAGCGCGTTCAGTTTCTGTGGAGGTTTGTTTAGCATGTTATCTGCTCTTGCTTGTTAATTTTCCCTCATCTTTAATAGCTGCTGATCTTTGCTGGCTCCTCGCCAGGACTGGAATATCCACCTGCAGACGGACTGATCAAAGCTCGCTCCCAAACCATCTTCAAACATCAATTTACCTTTATGAGCTCAATTCTTTAATTATTTGGCGTGGGGAGATGCTGTTTAGTCAGATAAAACATGTTACAGCCCATATTGTGTGTGTGAGTGTGATAGGACTGCGTTTATGAGCGCCACAGCTTTACAATGCCTGCAGTAATTGTGGGATTGATTAGCGAGGAAGTGTCCGATCTTCTCTCCTCCCTCGCGGAAGGCCGCGCGGAGAATCGTTCAGGCGGGAAGACAGACACACTGAGACTAATCGACTTCTCCTCTTTCTGCCTTTGTCAGCCCTTTCCGCCCGCAATAAAGACAGATTAAGTTAAGGGCAATCAAAAGAGTATTCAATTCATCACCTGCTTGGTAATCTTTTCCCTCCCCACAATAAAACAGAAAGAAATAAGAGTTAAAAGAGCTGAACAGTGCCCAGAGCAATATCTCTGCTTTATGAGGGGCTGGCCCTAGGAATTCTGGGATAGATGTGGTCAATGTTTCTAAGTTTCTGTTGCACACGTCGGGTAGGTTTAATTGCGCTGTAACTCATCTTGAATCCGTGTAACGGCCTGTGAAAATACACAAATAGAGTCAAATAAAACAAAGTAACAAGGCTGTATTTCTCATTTATCTCAATTAATCAGTGAGGGAAGCGTTTGGGGTGGAGTACGGCAGGCCTTTTCACACGGGACACGTTCTTGCGTTCATAAACAGCTCGACACAGCGTGAGACAGTGAAACAATAAGACACATCACTCATGTTCAGTTAACTCATGTTTACATAGAAAAACTCATTAAAACAGTACAGATGGATGCTGCGTTCTATCTTGTGTGTTTTTTGTCACCTGCAGTAGCATAATAGTATTTTAAAATAACTACAGTACAAAATGTTTGTTCAGTAAAAATAATTCATAAACGAAAACTAATTTTTGTGGTAAAATTAAACGTTTAATTAAACCTGGTTAATCAAAAGGCTGCATTATAATTAAACCGTTTTAATTAAATGTGTAATTTAACCACAGAAATATTACAATACGTCTTCATTTATAAATTGAAACCGTGTTTGTCAAAGGAAAGATTTTAGGGTGTTACATCATTAACTGCAGTGAATTTGTTTGTTGTGTGTTGTTGGTTACAGCAGCATGAATGTGTCTATGAGCTGTGGTGAGAATTAGCATGTAGTAACTGAGTTCTGGGGGGCGGGAATGTTGGTGCTCGAGTCCGTCACTGTAAACATAACGAGTTTCGATCATTTCCTCAGGCTCTCTGCTGGACACACTTCAGCACCGTGCATCGCTCCCATCTGCTGTGGCGAGTTTTGTTTGGGAAAAGTTTTAATCGCTGTCTTAAAAGCATGTTTTCCCCTCTCAGACTGACCTCCGGTCTGACTGCTCTACAATCAGCACACGTCTGATGTGATTTGGTTTGGAAAATGCAGGTCTGTTCTCCTGTCTGCAGCCTGGAACCTGGTGCCATTTTACAGCAGCTCGTGTCCTTGATCCATATGGAGGCCACAGTGTTCACCTTGAGATGTGTTCACTGCTGCCTTCCTTATTAACTCTGTTTGCCAAAAAGCTCATACTTACAGTCACCCAGCTAACAGGAAACATTCTCACAAAGTTGGCTAACGTTCCCTAAAAGTTTTCTCAAAGTTATCAAAAACATTTTTGCAGTAATGTTAGTAGGACATTTTTCTAACGTTGTATGTCATAAACAGTATGTCATAAACATTACGCCTAAGTAGTCAGTGGAACGTTTTAAAAACGTATTTTACTTTTTTTTTAAATGTTTAAAAATAATTTTAAAATGTTTGAATAACGGTCTTATAACCGAGAAATAACGTTAAAACAACGTCTAAAACTGAGCATTTTGAACATTCCCTTTTTTAACATTTTTGTTACTCAATGGAAATGTTACAGAAGCAATTCAGTTCGATGTGATTTGGATAGCGCTTTTCACAATGTTGCATTGCTTCAAAGCAGCTTTACATATAATGAAAAATAAAACACAGAAAACAGAAGAATTATCAAATACAGAAAACAGAATACATGAAATTACAGATAACTCAACCTGAAGCATTTTTGCCACAGACATGAATGATGCCTAAAATCGTGCGGGAGGTGAGCTTGTGTGCTGTTACTTTTTGTTTGTCTGGCAGATGACAGTAGGTGAAAAACAACATATATATTAACATTGTTGTAGGAGGTATATGTAGTCAGCAACCACTCAAAACACCATGGCAACACCATAGCAACACACTAAAGCCACACATGTTTGGGTTTGCAGAGTGTGTCTGTGTGTGTTTCTGTGTGTTATGAGTGCGTTTGATCTTAATGTGTATGTTGTGTGTGAGCTTTTGGGAAGCTGGCATGTGTTGATGTGTTACATTTCTGAAGTCATCCATCAACACACGCATCAGTTCATAGAGAGTTCTGGCCAAGAAGAACCAGGACAGATGTTTCCATCTCTAACGTGTGTGTTTGTGAATATGTGAGCGCTAATTATACAACACACACACACACACACAGATGTCTCACTCATGATAATAGAGCTGTGAGAAGAGACCGCATCACAGGTCATATCATTATAACCCACAACACACTGACAAAACCAGTAAAGCAGCATGACAGTTTCATATTTCATGATTTCACAAACAGATTCAGAAGAGAACAGAGAAGATCTGCTGGAATGTGTGACGAGAATAAGATCCAGTGTGAAATCAAGCAGATTAACGTTTAATGGATGTTTACATTGCAACAAAAGCTCATGTTTTGCCAGCTGTGGCCCTGCTAACAAGGAACATTCTCAAAACGTTGGCTAATGTTCATTAATGTTCATTAAAGTTCATTCAACATTATCAAAAGCGCTCTTGCAGTAACATTAGTAAACTTTTTTTTATGTTATATATATCATACCAAATAATTATCTTAAGTTGTTAGTGAAATGTCTTAAAACATTACAAAATTAAAAAGCAGAAAGTCTAAGAAACTGGACATTTGAACGTTCCTACAACTTTCCAACAACATTTTAAATGTTTTTGTTATTTTATGGAAACGTTAGGGGAAATGTTCTCACAACCTAAAACTGTTAGTTGGGGGCTGCATGATACAGCATCAGTTTTACACACGCGTGTGTTTTTCCTCTAATGTCATCTGATGCATCACAGGGACATCATAGATGCACAGACTGAAATCTCACACTGTGTTAAGTGTGTAAGCTGTGCATGTGTGCTTCTCTTTCAGACACACAGAGTCCAGGTGTGTGATTAGTGTGTGTCTCACAGATCTTGATGTATGTGCTCTGTACTCCAGCTCTCTCTGCATGTCTGACCACAGGATATCTGACACACACAAAGAGCATAAAGAATGAGAAAAATGAGCCACAAAAAGACATGACAAGTGTATTAATAACTGTGGCTGAAGCTATTTCTGTAGCACAGTGCACACAAACATACACACACACTTAAATAACACTTAATCTTCTAATAAAATAATCTTCACTTGCTCAGTTTCCAGAAAGATCCAGCGGTCAAAAACAGAAGTGTGTTTTCATAGAGCAGCGTCAGTGTGTTGAAGGTGTTATAGCAGTGCTGGAGCAACATTTTAAAGAGAACCTCACTGAATAAGTTATTTAAAATAAGTTAAACTCTCCACATGTTTAAGGGTACTAAAATAACTCTTCCCTTTTAATGGCACAGTTTTTTTTTGCTTTATTGTACATCATTGATAAAAATGTGCCAAATAATGTCAGATTTACACTGACCTGAGGGTGCGCTCTTTTGACCTGGGGCTGTAAGTAACCACCTAGCAACGCCTTAGCAACCACTCAGAGTTTTCCATGGGCAAGACGGATCAGTTGCCTCGAGTGGTTCAGAATTACGTTTCGAGATAGGAACATCTCCACACAGTCAGTGCTGTACATAAACACACAAGTTTATGACGACACTTGATTTACACAAGATGATGATCAGCATCATAACAAAATAATGACTTTTTAGGATCCATGTCATTAATTCTGAATTACTGCACTTAAACCCAAATAAATATGTGACGGTGTATGAAGGAGACATTAAAGCAACGAGATGTTGAATAGGGCCTGACTAATGGATCCAGGCAGGAGTTTGAGAGGATCTGTAACTGTGTGTGTGTGTTCAGAATATCTCTAAGGTTCACAGGGTGAAGCTGCTGGGCTGGAGGAGATTATATGCTGTGCTGTAATTAGTGTTGATCTGTGCCCATGTGAAGTCCCAGCTAAACAAGGAACATTCTTAGAACATTGACTAACTTTCTGTAGACGTTCTTTCAAAGTTATTCAACGGTGTTCTTGCAGTAACATTCATAGAATTGTAAAAAGTTTGAATAATATTATACATGCAATAATAAAAAACAGGACGTTTAATTGTTGCTAAAACTTCTAAAATAAAGTTTTTTATGTTTGTGTTACGTATTGGAAACATTAGGAAAACGTTCTTCAGTCTGAAATGGTTAGCTGGGGTATCTGAGGGATTGGAGGGATTCGGGGCATCTCTCAGGCTTGGCTTTGATGCTGTGTTGGATCATGCTTGATTTGGCCGAGGCTGAGATCCCCTCAAACTCTCCTGCAGCCTCTTTCAGCTCTTCATACTCTAAGTGGCATTTTTTTTTCTTCGAATGCTGCCAGATTTCATCAAATCCGGCTGAACGGAGCGCAAAATTTGAAGTTAGGCAGAAGTGCGGTTGCCAAAAGCAGACTGAGTGCTCTAGATTTATCACATGCAGAATGTGCTGGTGTGAAACACAAAACAGAGATTCATGATTCAGATTCATGATTCAGATTCATGATTCACATAAGGTCTGTTGACCTGCAAAGACAGAATCAAGTACACACAACCTTGTGAACAGAGTATGTTGAGTAGTTTATACTGGGCTAAATTCTCTACTGGTAAAGTTGAATTGCTTCTATGTTCAGTTCAGTGTGGATGACATGAGTAAGAATATCTCATATCATTTATATAATGTTTTTAAACATTTGGTCAGTAACAATATACGTCCACTTGTATTTTTATAGAAAAATGATTCATATTAATAATTTGTTGATTATTTTAAAAAAAAATTTAACGTTAGTTTAAGTTTTTTTACATTTTCCAAAAGCTGTTTGAAATAACAAATACCTCATAATTTAAAACTTATTTTCACCAGTAATGTAAAAAATTAAACAAATATATTAAAAATCAAGTATAACTTTATTAAAGGGGCTCTCTTGCATTTTCTCTTTTTCATGCTCAAAGTTTACTGTAATAAACAATATTCTCTTTAATAGAAAACCGTTTTTAAAAGCTTTTTCCCGACTTTGTGACATCCAGAAACCCCGTCCCCGTAAATATGCAAAGAAAGGATACAGAAGAAGAGCCACTGTAGTAGAATGTTGTTGCCTGCCGACGAAAAACTAACCAATCAGAGCCCTTTTAGTATTTCAGAAGGTGGGGCTTTATGAACCCCAAACTCAACAGCACATTTTTGACAGACTGTGTAAAGATGCAGCAATAAGGTGAAATATGTGAAAAATTACATGCACATGAAAATCTGTTTTAGTGCACCTCAAAAACAAAATGAAGACATTGAATAAAGGCATAACAGTCCCCCTTTAAATGTATATTTCAGCATGAACAATGACGGTTTTTATTGGTTTGTCATGACATTGGCACAGAAAGCCCTCAAACTCTGAACATGTTTTTCTGGCCACGCCCCTCCTCATTTCCATTGCAGATTTTGATTTGTGGAAAACAAACCTGGCAGGAGATTTCACAGCGCCCTGTCGCCTCTGCTAAATGTGTTGCGAGTTCTCTGCGTCCTGTGATGAATTCTGACGCGGTTCTCCACTTTCTCACCTGCAGGCAGGATGTGTGTGGAGCTCTCAGGTTCTCCGGCACCACATCACTGCCGCGGTGAGTCAGACACGCCTCTCCAGAAGAGACATTTACCATCTCATGACATCACGCCCTGAGCACGGCCTCTCTCTCTCTCGCTCGCTCATCAGTTATGACATCTGAAATGACTTTGTCTCTAAGTGCACTCAACGGGAAGGTCAGGAGGGTTGTTAATGCCGAGCACGGCTCAGATTCACGGGTGAAGTCAGTATATGTGACCGGGCCTGCAGTCTCCAGACCTACTCTGAAAGTCAATCTGCTCTTGGATTGTGGGGGTGGAAGTCTGTCTCAACTCTCTTGTGTGGCCACTAGAGGACAAGTTATAAAAGAGTCAACACAGAGTACACACTCACTCTCTTCATATGTTTGTCATCTTATTGTGCTTGTGATTTAAAAGAAAAAATGTTGATCTTTTGTTGCACTCTTGAAGGGTTCTTGAGGGGTTCCTCACAGCAATGCCGTAGAAGAACCATTTTGGTTCCTCAATGAAACATGTAGTCAAAGGTTCTTCAAAACATCCTTATGTCTTTCTTATAGTCCAAACAACATTTGTAAAACAAAAACACATTTGGTGAAACAAACAGGTTCCACTGATGTTATTAAACCATACAGCTATGAGATCTTTTAGATCTTTATCTTCAGGTAACTGTCATATAGAGATTCACCATAGTTTCACCATCCAGATTTGCTCCCTACATCTCATGACAAATTCTTCATGTCTTTAAATGACCGTAAATTGTCCTGCTCTTTCATATATACTGAATTCAGTGCTCTGTGGCAGGTGTGATGCATGCTGGCTTTCTGCGCCTGTGCATGTTGTATTATGTCTGTTTGTGAGCTACAGTAAATTCAACAGTGTTCTATAGATCATTTACACAATTATATATGATTCATCCCTAATACAGTATATCAGTGTCTCGTCATGTTCTGTATTCTGTCACTGAAGGTGGCAGATATTTTAAATGTGTTGAGACACATCATCAGTGAGACTCAATATAAACACACACGTTCCTAAACAATATAAACACACACGTTCCTAGGTCCAGCCTAAACAATCACACTATCACATCCACATGACCTTTTAAATGTGCAATAGCAGTGATTCTGTCTGGCTGTGATATCACTTATCAGTGTTGTGTCTGAAATGTCTTTGTTCCTCTCTTCATCTCTCCACAGAAGACCTTCTTATCTGCTCATACAGAAGAAGACATCTTCACTCATCTGGGTTTAGACTTCATAGAGCCTTCACAAAGAAATGCATAGATCCTCCTCATCTGCTAGACCTTCAGTCAAAGCCTTTAAACTGATGGTTTCCCAGCGAACCATTTGAGCTTGTTTCCTTAACGTTTCGATTAAGTTTCTATTAACAAAAATGTTTAAACATTTTTTAAATGTTTCGCTAACAACTTATTACATTACGATATGATATATAATGTTCAAAATGTTCTATTAACGGTAGTGATAGAAAATTTTGATAACTTTGAGAGAACTTTTAGAGAATGTTAGTCAATGTTCTGGGAATATTCCCTGTTAGTTTGTTAGTGATGGACTCATAGTGTATCAGCCAGACTGATCAACATCAGCCAGTCATTTTCAAAATCTGACATCAGTCTTGTGCATGAATAGCAAACAGTGTCTCTTATGGTTTAGCTTTATGGTCATAGGATTTAACAGTAAATACTGCATAAAGTAAGTTTCATTTTGTGTGCGTCTCATTCGTCATTAAATTGTTTTAGCTATTAAAATCCCATAACCGTTATTGAGCTTTATTATCATAATGATTTTTTCAGCCAATGGGAGAGTTCCAAAAAGTTCTATATCAATGCTGTGTCAATACTGAATAGTGCTACTAACATAGACCGTGATGTTTAAAGCTGCAATCCGTAAGTTTTTGGTTGAAAATAAACAAAAATCAGTTATTAAACAAGTACATAACAGATCAGTGTTCAACACAATCTCCTTACCGTACCTTGATACTTAACATAAGTTTATAATAATCATTTATAATTTGAGCTGTTGGGTTTGATTTCTTGTGAAATATTAGTTTGGCTTCATTTGACTTCAACATACATAAAGTACATAAATTAAGCTGCAGTTTTATGTTTTAAACAGGCTGACGATAAAGAGGCAAAAGTTACAGATTGCAGCTTTAAACGGGAAACATTATCAGAAAATAAACTCTTTTATCTTCTGTCGCCCTAAAGGAATGGTTGCAATAATGACTTCTTGACTGTAAATCATCCTGCTTACTGTATTTCATAGTGTATTTCCAGATAATTAATGTTGAGTAGATAAATGCAACATACTGCTGATTAAAGTTGAACTTACCGCATTATGTAAAAAGTTATATGAGAGACTAACACCAGCAGCTATGTGAGAAACTGGTTTAATAGTCAATTATACAGTTAGCAGTCATTTACGATATATATGGATACAGCAACACTTTCTTGATGAGAGAAGACTGAATTAAACCTGAGAAGAACAGCGAGAGATGCCATGCCGAGTGTTACACTGACCTGCTTCGTTTAAACAGGAAGGGTCTGTCACATTGACATTTTAAACAACCTGCCACAGTTGTGTTTGCTTGCTGTAGATTTACAGTGTCTTCAATAGTAGATAACACAAGAACAAAGAGCATGAAAACTCCTAAGAAGGACTCGCTGTGACCTGACTGACAGTTTAAGAAACTCTTTGAGTTTGTAGGTCATAATATTCATGATAAGACTTGGAGATGGTCCAGTGTTCCATTACTCTGAAACATTGAGTTTGGCCACAGTCCACATCCACCAGCTGATTAGAAAACGACCTGCAGTGTTTCTGTAGCTCAGTTTGTAGAGCATCGTGTTAGCAGTGTAAAGGTTGTGGGTTTGATTCCCAGGAAGCCCCTGTACTGATCAAACTAAATGCGCTGTAAGTCACTTCGGATAAACGCATCTGCCAAACGCACGTAATGTAAAAATGTCTTTTGAACTTCAGCATCTGAAGAGCGTCAACATTCTGAAACAGCCAGTAAAAGAAAGAATTCTGATCACAAACTCTGTGTGTTATTTGAGCAGTGTGTGTGTGTGTGTGTGTGTGTGTGTTCTCATGAGTACTGCTGCTGTTCCTGGTGTGAGTGATGATGTCTTGAGGAGCATCACAGGGCAGATCTTTCAAACACAGCTCCTATTTAAAGATCTTTAAGTAGAACAGCTCAGCCATTTCCAGGACTCGACCCCAGGGCCTCTCTCTCTCTCTCTCTCTCTCTCTCTCTCTCCATCTGCCCCCTTTCCTCTTTCTACTTCCTTTTTCCCCCTCTCTCGATCACTGACCTGTTTCAGATCGGTCACCAGTTTAATACCACAGTGTTCCTGTGAACTCAGATTTGCAGAAGATTCAAACTGGGTGAGTTGCTGTTAAAGAAATAATTCACCTTCTCATGTACTCACCAACCGTTATTTGCATCGTGATAAAAATGTCGCGAAAACCAGCGGGATTCGACGTTATCAATGTGTCGCCATATTTGAATTTAGCTTCAAAATCTTGAATGTAGCTTCAAAATCTTGGGCACTATTCACTGCTTAAAAGTTTCTTTAGATTTACATTTTCACTTCTCTTGTTTAATCATAACCTGTGATGCTTCATTAACTGTAATTCAATATGTTTCTGCACAGTTATTTATTTTGTAAATCAACAGTGATGGAAAGCAGAGACCAATGTAAGCCTCAAAAACAGTTGTAGATGACCACAAACCAAAGAGATTAAAGCAAAAAAGAAACACACATACTTAAACAGAAACACTGGGTGTTTGTTTAGGGGTGATTTAATGAGTTGTGATGTACCTGGAGAATCATGTCCATTAGCATCTCATTCATCACAATGACAGCTTGTTAATCTCTTCCTGTTCTTGGCCAGAATAACTCGCACGCGGGACCTGATGGATTTTAAAGCAGAGGAATTTACCAACATATTATAGTACAGGCAGGTGGGAGGCCATGACTGTGTCTCATGCAACACTTTCGTCTCTGTTGGGTCAAAGGTTGCTGTACAGTGATTGGCTGGTTAAAGGTGAGACTGAACATATGGAGAGATTCACCCATCTGTCTTAAATGTGTCTTGTGTTCAGGCCACCAATCAGAAGCCAGATAGCAGAGTAATGCTGGGACACTGGATCATGTAACTTTTATAGTTAAACTCAGTTCTGGTGAAGAAAGTGTACTGTATACTGTATTGTATAGTGTATACTGTATATAGTGTATACTGTATCGTATAGTGTATACTGTATACTGTATATAGTGTATACTGTATCGTATAGTGTATACTGTATATAGTGTATACTGTATCGTATAGTGTATACTGTATATAGTGTATACTGTATATAGTGTATCGTGTACTGTATAATGTATAGTTTCATTGTATGATCTGTTTGTGAACAGATGTTCAGCTGGACAGTATTTTATATGCTGATTTGATTGTGTGGGTTTGGCATGATGGGTGTTTGTTTTGAATATATATATTTTTTTAATTATTTGAACTGCAGCTCTGTGATTGCTAATCAAATCTTACTGTATTTATGAGGTGTAATATTGTATTCTGTCTTTAAACTGAATACAGTTTTAATTGCTACTGTTCTTCAGAGTGTTGGCCTTAAAGCTAGGCTAGGTGTTTTGGAGAGGCTAGCAATAGCAAGCTAGCTTTGAAAGCATAAGATCCCGCCCATCAGAGCGCTCTACAAAGCCACGCCTCCTCCAACACATGAACAAATATAGCCAATGGAACACAGATGACAGAAAATTGTTTGTCTGAGAGGGGAGCACACAGGTATGCAAATACATATTTAAACAGGCAAGTAGGACGTCCTATCATTGCATTCGGACCAAATCCATTGATTGGATGAACATTTTATGTTTCTGCACCTTCCACAGAAAGTATATATTTACTTAGTGATTGTTATCAGGATGTGAAGAGACTTTCAACCAGCGTAACAAAAGATGTTTCTGGAAAATATTGCCCACACCTTTAAATTAAGCAGAAGAAAGTAAAGTTTTAATAAAAGTGGAGTTTTGAATATGCTTTTGGCACATTAACACGCTGACAATAAACCCGTTATATTCTTCTATCTTTTTGTAATAAAAATTCTTTGCTTGGAGCCAGAATTCTTGCAGTCTTAAAGGGACAGTTCATCAAAATTCCACCATCATTTACTCGCCCTCATGTCTTACAGCGACTTTATTTCTTCAGCGGGAGTGTGAACCACTGATGCCGAACAAAATCGAAGCGCTGCTGGTTTGAGGAATGATGGAAACGCTGGAGAAAAGGTCAGAATTGCAAAGTGTTTTGTGAGGTACTCAATATAATTTTAAGTGACCCAGAATCAACCTATTTTCAAAACATCAATACATTTGGTCTCTTATTGATGCTGTCGCACTCTTCTGAAAGTAAACTTTTTAAATAACACTGTTGTAGTCGTGGACAGTGATTTATTAGTTGTGCTATTGACTGAAGGGAACATGACCAGCCGGAGAAACAGGAAGTACCTGACAGAAGAAATCGGTGGCGATTCCGCAGTATACTCATATACATACTCACTTCCTGTGTCCACTTCCTGTTGGGGGTCATTAGAGGAGGGTGGGGGAATGGCAGCTTTAGTTTTCTGATTCTGTCTTTTGTCAGTTGTGCTTGCGTCGGATTTTCAGATTGCGTGTAATAAGATCTTGATAATTGGTCATTTAATGAGAGCTCCTTTATTCTGATTCTGCTTTCATTTCGTGTGACTCGCCTCTGTTAAAATGGGATAATGATGGTGGTTTTCACACAAAATGACACTTTAAAGCATAATTACTCTGGAATATTCTGAGTTCAATACAAGATCTACTGACGAGCTTGTGGTGTGAAAATTATTTGCACTCGTCCGTCAGGTTGTTTTTTAGAAATCAAACATCACAGTTACAGTAAAGCAGAAGTAAAAGCTGATGGACAGTTTGATATTTTATAAAACATGAAGTCTTTGTTTATAATGTGTTTTTTTGAGCTGGATGATTTTGTGGTGTGACCACAGAGCTGTTCTCAATGGAATCATGTCTGGTTCTCTGAGATCGATCATTTGGGTTTTTCTCTCTGTGTAAAAGTCTCTGTTCATGTATCATACGAGACTCAATGTTTTATTGATAAAGCTACACAAACACGGTTAGTGTTAGAGTGATTTCACAGATTTCATGTCGTTTGGTGTAATCGTGTGTGTTTGTGTGTCTGTTTGTGTGTGCGCTTTGTATGCGTTTCTGTATGAGTGTGTATGTGTGAATTTCTGTGTGTGTGTGTGTGGTTCACTGTGAGTGTGTGTGTATTTCTGTGTGTGTGTGTGTGTGTGTGTGTGTGTTTCAGTGTAAGTGTGTTTCTGTCTGTGTGTGTGCGTGTGTATTTCTGTCTGTGTGTGTTTCAGTGTGAGTGTGTTTCTGTCTGAGTGTGTGTCTGTGTGTGTGTGTGTTTCAGTGTGAGTGTGTTTCTGTCTGAGTGTGTGTGTCTGTTTGTGCTTCCGGGGTCTGTCCAGATTATTAGCGGCACATTTCCTTATCAAAAGTTCCATTTGCTAAACCGGACATATTATTAACCTGCGTGACCTTCTGACCTCCTCACCGCCTCTCTTCATCCACTCATTATCTCTGTGCTAAGAGACGCAGAGCCGTCTTCATTCTCATGAATATCAGAATAAGGTTATAGTGTACATTCCCCAGCTGCACAGACACACAACCCATGATTTAAACCCTCTGAACCTGCGCTATTGAATGACATCACCTCATTTCACTGCCTGTGAGCTCAAAGACTCTTTCAGAAAGCAAAACTTTAACTGACGCTGAAGCTCCAGCGTTTGAATCTGAGCGTCTCTCATACCTGAATGCAGGCGAGTGTTAAAAATGATGTACAGTCTGTTATTTTTAATGGAATTTTGATTAAAGCCTCTAAGACTGTTTTCATGTTCGTGTCAGAATCAGAACTGACGTCAGCTTTGCTAACAGAATGATCATTTTAACCACTGCATGCTAACTTTTCACATATTCAGTGTCATTTATATTTATATAGCACTTTCAACAATGTTGCGTTGTTGCAAAGCAGCTGTACGTATGAAACTAAATCACAAAAAAACAGAAAAATATGAGCTATATAAGACACATACAAAACCTGTGGTATTATTGTGAATTTGATTTTTCTCATAAGATGTATATTAGTAACACTAATCAGTGATAGTAAGATTGTAATTATGAATATGAAGATGACTGAACTGTTGATAACTACAACACATTTAAATCATTTGAGGAAATGGACGTGTCACAGAAATACTTGTGACAGCATGTGAAGACTCGTACCTCTCTCAGTGGTTTATGTGAAGATAATGTAAACTAAATAGTGTACTAAAATAGTATATACTTATTCTGAGATTATGGGGCATTTACACGCGTGAAATCACACACGCACACACAGAGACGCAGTGTGGCTTTCTACACTCAAACAAGTATCATTTATATCTGTGTTTTTGGATATGTATCATACCTATATCATGTTTTTCTGAAACGTGCCGTAGTGCATTAATGTCAGTATCATGATGTATGATGAGGTAACCGGTTTGAACAATGTGATTCTGGTACAATCACAGTAAACTTTAACACAAGCGGATTGTTCGCAATCACGATGTCACACGATGTTTATCTATATGTATATACTGTATCTCTACAGTAATCTCACTACAGTATCTCTACAGTAATCTCACTACAGTATCTCTACAGTAATCTCACTACAGTATCTCTACAGTTATCTCACTACAGTATCTCTACAGTAATCTCACTACAGTATCTCTACAGTAATCTCACTACAGTATCTCTACAGTAATCTCACTACAGTATCTCTACAGTAATCTCACTACAGTATCTCTACAGTAATCTCACTAAAGTATCGCTACAGTCATTTGGGTAATTTTTAGATGGATGTGCTGCAGCACCTTGTATTTGCATGAACATGAATTCAGGCTCTCTTGCTGACCAATCAGCTTTCAGCTGCAGTCATTTCTGCAGGCCAGGCTTTAAATTCACCTGCTGGCCTGAATCCGGCTCTCTCCTCAGCAGATGGTCCACTGTACTGTTAGACCAACAGGTCGACTCTCCTGAGAGCAGATAGCCTCCATTAGCACAGAGCCTGCTGAACCCAGGTCAGTGTAACCGGAAACTCAATACAATTAAAGATAACTCTGCTCTTTGGAGAATAAACCCCCAATCAGCCCATTAACATTCAACATGTCTGTCCCTCACACACTGCAGAGACTGTTTGGCTTTCTGTGATAAAAGATATTAACTCTTCAATTAAAGAGCACTTCTTTATATTCTCAGAGGAAATTTGTAGTAGATAGTGTCTGATTTTAGGTGTCTGATAATGAAATACAGCATAACTGTAAATTATTGTTTAATTTTTGCTTTTAATGTAATAAAATAATTAGACTATAAAATTTAAACAATATGCATAATGAATATTATGTTAACGATTACTGTTGTTATTATTAGTATTAATTGTGATTATGATTTATGCTGTTATATTGCATATGATGCAATGCTTTTGTAATGCATCAAAAATACATTACAAAAAGTGTATATTTCAATACAGAAAGTGTATATTTCAATACAGAAAGTGTATATTTCACTATGTATTAGTTTTCAGTTATCACTCCTAGAAAAGACATGTGCAAAAATAACTGTGAACATTATGTGTGAATTCCATATAAATTCGCCAGTGAAACCAGTGGAATCATGTCACCACGTGTTTTTCACGTGTTTTTCACGTGTTTTTCACGTGTGATCACATGTTTTTGCACATGTAAACATGTATGTGTCTTTTTCTGTAAGGGATGTTTCACTATTTAGACATGATACACAGTTTAATAATGATATAAATAATAGGTTTGTTAGTCTTGACTTTTGGTGGCAGACACTGGTTTCTTGGGCACAGTCTGAGCACAGTGTGAGACACAGTTGAGACACAGATGAGGTTACTGGGCTCTCTTGCTCATGATACACATCCGAGAAGCACAGGACTCACAGTAAGCACGAGTTTTCATCTGTGTCCGGGAATCAGCTGAGGTACTAATGAGCTCTCAGGTGAGGTTCTGTGCTGGTAGGTTGTCCTGAAGCTCAGCACAGTGATAATCAGAGCAAATCTGTGAGGCGCCTCGATCTCCTCTGTAGGATTACAGTTTCGTTATTTCTCTGTCTTCAGGTTCCTGAACTGCATCAGAATCTCAAGCGATGCTGCCCACCCGTTCTGCAGTGAGAACATGAGAACCTGTGCCGTGAGGTATTCATAATGAGGTGATGTATGATGTTGTTTTGAAATATATTTTGGCATGTGATTTATGTATTTGAAAGCTAATTGTGTGTAATGCGTCTGATTTCAAATGATGGATCAGATGTAATTTCAGGCTCTGTTGTAAAGCGGTTTTACTGTGATTGGGTCATTTATTCCCAAAGCTTTTGTTTCCGTGCTTACAAATAAAAATCTGACATGAGCTGCTACAGCAGTTCATGGCCGGTTCTATTATTAGTGACGGTTTTGGTGTTTTGGTTGCTACACAAAGTAAACAATGATTGAATAAACTGTTCAATTAATAATGAAATGTATTATTAATAATAATCCTTCTGTTAAGGGATATAGTTCATTTTTCAGTTCAATTATACGGTGCTTACAGTTACCAAACAGCACAGCTGAACTTACAGTAGCACATTAATATAGGAAATGAAGTCAGAAATGTGTTAGTTTATCACTATTTTACTTCCAATGTGGCTGAACAAAATTTTGGGTCAAAGTTATTCGTTTTTTTATTTTGCCGTCATCCATTGCAAAAATACTGCAGTTATTGTACTTACAGTAAAACTATAATAAATTGTATTAGCCACCACTGTCACTGTCAAATTAAATCAAAACTGAAGAAACATTAATGTTTTTAATACCTAATTCTTTATATCAATTAATATATTGTATAGTGTATTGTAGTGCCCAGTGCAGAAATGATGGTATTTTAAAGGTATTTAGAGAGTAGTTTGTATATGAGAGAGAATACTAGAATGCTGTTTTTTGTTTAGTTTTGTTGTTTTGTTTGTTGCTTTGTTTTGTTTTGGTTAAATTTGTTTTGCAGCTTTAGTCTCCATCACCTATCCAGATGATTCTCGGCCCTACAGAACCACAGTGTTCTGTCTTCAGTGTTCTGTCCTCAGTGTTCTGTCCTCAGTGTTCTGTCCTCAGTGTTCAGTCTTCAGTGTTCTGTCTTCAGTGTTCTGTCCTCAGTGTTCTGTCCTCAGTGTTCAGTCTTCAGTGTTCTGTCTTCAGTGTTCTGTCCTCAGTGTTCAGTCTTCAGTGTTCAGTCTTCAGTGTTCAGTCTTCAGTGTTCTGTCTTCAGTGTTCTGTCCTCAGTGTTCAGTCTTCAGTGTTCTGTCCTCAGTGTTCAGTCTTCAGTGTTCTGTCTTCAGTGTTCAGTCTTCAGTGTTCTGTCCTCAGTGTTCTGTCCTCAGTGTTCAGTCTTCAGTGTTCTGTCTTCAGTGTTCTGTCCTCAGTGTTCTGTCCTCAGTGTTCTGTCTTCAGTGTTCTGTCCTCAGTGTTCTGTCCTCAGTGTTCTGTCTTCAGTGTTCTGTCTTCAGTGTTCTGTTCTCAGTGTTCTGTCCTCAGTGTTCTGTCCTCAGTGTTCTGTCTTTAGTGTTCTGTCCTCAGTCTTCTGTAGGGTCTTCCGCAGTCTTCATGTGATCAGAACCAACACACGCACCAGAACCCAGAAACCTGAGTTTTCACTGACAGCTGTCAGCGTGTCCGCTGTATCCTCTCCAGCCGGGCTGGCAGACGATTAACACCTACAGCAGGAGCAGCAGTCATGTGAGGGCTGTGATTTTTAGATGCACTGACATTTCATCTCTTCAGATATGAGTGGGTCGAGGTCCCACCCGCTGTGTCCTCTTCAAATAACTGGGGATGTGCTAAATGTGAGCGATTAGCTGTTTAAAAGGGCTGCTTGAGTGGATAATAGCCGTGACCTTTTACATCAGTCTGATTCTGCGGCTTCACCCGCATGTCATGTCCACACAGACAGAGATGCATCAGTTAGCGTGTACTTGATGTGTCGCAGCAGGTGTTACACGAGAGAAAGTCTCGCTGTGAAACGCTTTCATCCCTCGTGTGTCATTGACGGCCATATTGCACTTAGCATTTAGTCGTCCTAGCCAGCTAACAGGGAACGTTGTCAAAACATTGGCTAACAGTCTCTAAATGTTCTCTCGAAGTTATCCAGAACATTCTTACAGTAATGTTAGTGAAATATTTTTAACATTATATATCAACTATATTAAAATACTTTTTTTCAGTTGTTAGTGGAATGTTTTTAAAAAAAGTCTTGTAACCAAGCAATAATGTTAATAGAAAACAATGTTTTGAGCGTTCCTAGAACATTCAAAAATTGTTTATGTCATAATTCTTGTATTGCACATTTTTGTTTAATTTTTACAAATGAAGCATCATTTGTTATTGAATTATTTTCCTTTTTATTTGCAACTTGTTGAAAAACAATAAAAGCAACTTTAAACGTCTGGCAGCGTGGAAAGTTCAGCCACTATAAACAGGTTTTTGTCTGTGTGGTTTAGAAAGTAAACGCAGCGTCTCGTGTCGTCCGCTATAGTAGCATTAGCCGTTAGCCCCGTTAACTGAAGTCGGATCAGCAGATCAGTCGTGCCTCACACTGGATCCTGTGCCACTGACTTTCTGTCGTTTCCTTACAGGAAATGAAAGATTCACACGTGGACCCAGAAGCAACATTACTGTAAACACATTGTCATGAGAACAGAATGTTTTCCACAGTCACAACATCGCCGTTAGTCGAGATGTATGACATTACCCGGGGAACTTGAGAGGGCATGTACATTAGCACGTGGTTTCATTCAATAACCCAACGCTCCTCAGATCATTCCTCATCATCCGAGCTATAATCCGTGTCGTGCGCGAACGGCCTACACGGACACTCCTGTTTGGGCTGGAGGCGTTGCAGATGTCAGATACATGTTTCATTTTCCCTTATTTTGCCCCCCATCCAGCTCGCCGATGATATCGGAGCGCGTGGGCTGCTGGTATTGATGCTGTCAACACAGATAGACTGGAGAATGTGTCATCTGCAGCTCGTGTGGGGGTGAGCGCAGCAGGCGAGGGGGCTAATACCCAGCTAACAATTTTAGGCTATAAAAGCATTTTTCATAACGTTTCCCTTAAGTAACAAAAAACGTTAGCATGTTCAAATGAAAACATTCTAAGAACGTTCAATACATCCAGCTTTGTTCGACGCTGTTGTAACCTTATTGCTTGGTTATAGGAATGTTGTTTTGTATTCTGCAATGTTTTTAAAACGTTCCACTAACAAATTGAGAATAACATTTTAGATATATATGAAATATAGCGTTAAGAAGTTTCACTGCAAGAACGAGTTTGATAACTTTGAGAGAACGTTTGGAGAATGTTAGCCAACATTCTTAGCTAGGTTTGAGCCTGCGAGGACCACTGGGACTCATAAACTCCCTAATTCTCATTCTGTCCTTAAAATGATCCACAGTGATGAAGCCCATGCCGATGATACTGATGCCAGATAACATCATTTAATATCATTTCCAGCCGCCCCCCCGCACACACACACACACAGGAAGGTACAGACAAGCTGTTGTGTGGGTGCTGAGGTGATAATCTAATAGAGACATTTGTTTTCATCTGCCTGCTTTCCTGTCCTGACCGGGCAGCTCGCGGTTTGAAACAGAAGCTAAGCTTCTGTGCATATGAATAACAGTCACAGCGACAGGAAAACAAGAGTCACACACACACCATCTGGCCGTCACTGGTGTTTGAAACACAGGGGAAGAGTGTGTGTGTGTGTGTGTGTGTGTGTACGTGTTAATGTGCTTCACAACAACTCAACACTCCCACTTCACTTGTAAATTGACCAAAGAACTCGGGTACAGCTCTGTATAACATAATCTGTGCTACTGCAGATGCAAAACCAACACTGCTGATACAACAAACGTGTATTGTGTTGGGCCTGAACAGGAAGTAGTTATGTAACATCTGAATATATAGTTTTAATTTCAAACATAGAAATTTAAATCCTAAATATATACCATTATTAATGTATAAGTGTCACATCACATGAAATAATTTGAAAGCCGTATTACATCTATGTTTGTAAATACATCCTAAAAATATAGTGCATATTTTATTATACCTTTGAATATGAAGATATATATATATATATATATATATAGGTGCTTATGTGAAAATATATAAGTGTAAATCTGAATGTATAAATGCAAATCCTCAATATATAATTGTACAATGAATTTATAAATGTACATTTATGAATGTGTGGATCAATCACAAATCACTTTCTGGTCCTATAGCTTAATAGTAGCTAGCCGCTCTCTTGAAAGAATTCAGATATTGTAATATTTGTTCATAAAAGTGTTCACCTCAAGAGTTACTGTCGGTGTCCAACACAGATTTTGTCATGATTTTTTAAAGAGGAACAAGCAGGTCTTAATACATCAGCCTTCTTGTACGTCCATCAATAATTAAAGATGGGCCTCGTTCTCTGCTCAGAAGATCTGAAAACGAATCGGCGCGTGAAGTGAATCGCACTACAGACAATTCATCCGCAGATAATAGGAAAAGATAGTGGTGTTTTATTTGCTACACAAAGTAAACAATGATTAAATAAACTGTTCAATTAATAATGAAATGTATTATTAATAATAATCCTTCTGTTAAGGGATATAGTTCATTTTTCAGTTCAATTATAAGGTGCTTACAGTTACCAAACAGCACAGCTGAACTTACAGTAGCACATTAATATAGGAAATGAAGTCAGAAGTGTGTCTTCAGTGTGACAATTCACCGGCAGATAAGAGGAAAAGATATTGTTCATTTGACCCTTTAGCATCAAACACTTCGTTATTCTTCAAAAACAAATTACATGATGATGCTTCTGAAGTCTCGTTATTAAAAACAGCAGTTTACTAACATTACACACACTGCTAATGATCACACTGTGAGAATAGGAGCCAACAAAAACGTTCAAAATATTATGTGTGTCGTGTATTTATGTTGTTGCTTGGTTAAAAGAACGATACTTAAACTTTTTTAGTATTATAACATTCTCAAAGCGTTCCACTAGCAACCTAAGAATAACGTTTTTGATACAACATGAAACGTTCAATAAAGTGCAACTAAAGTTACTGCAAGCACATTTTTGAGAACTTTGAGAGAACGTTTCTGAGCTTTCTGAGAACGTTCCCTGTTAGCCCGGGGAGAGTGTGGCCACGACCATAACGAAACAAAAACCGCCTCGATATGTGCGTCCCTGCTGAGCAGCTTTTAAAAGGCTGGTCTTTCCTCAACGTCTGCCGTGTCTGGCCTTTGTGTCTTTAATTCTCAGAAGCATTGGTGGTAGTTCTCGGTTCCTGGTCACTGGAGCAGAACTTTGAGCCTCCTCTTATTTCACCGAAAGCTCTTTAGTAGCTCTGACTCGTCTAATTGCTTGCATTGGGACTGCAGGATCTGGCGCAGACGCTTTCTGCTCGGCTTAGGGAACGCTTAACAATTCCGAACTTCTGAAGAGTCGAAGCTCCCAGAGGTCCCTGCCGGAGAATTTGGATGTTTGTTGATAAATTGTAGGAGCGTCTCACACTGAGATATGAACAGCACCAGAAACAGATATTGAGGAGGAATACTCCGCTCGCTGCACAACTGAGGGTGGATATTAAACACCATCCCACGCATCCAAACCGGTCTGTGTGAAGAGACGTTTGTGTGAGGACTCAAAGAATTCACAGAACGTAGACAGGTTAACAAGTGCCGTGAGGGTGTTCCATACAGAATGAAGCAGATATACAACACGCTTTTAATCATTTATATAATGAATATGTTCAACTGATAATATAAAGTCCCATGACCGCCCACTTATATGTAGGTGATATTAATTGTCCGTTTGCAGCTGTTTCTTTTAATGTTACCTCAGATTTGAAGCAGAACGTTGTGTTTTTAAAGCTTCAGTGTGTTTTATGAGCAGATGTTTGGAGATTGTGTCAGGAACTGCTTCATGACACCTGGAACATCAAGACCTTCTTCAACCTTCTCGTTCAAGCTCTGCTCACAGCTGCAGCAGACGCCACAAACCCGTCTGCCAGCCATCAACATGTGGCTGCTGCTTTTTAATCTCTCATGTTACCGTGGTGATGAGATTTCTTCTGTGACCAGTTTAACATGTTTAACATAAGCTGGGCTGGAAAATCGAATGCACATTTCTTGTGCTTCACGGAGGAATAACGGGAATGTGGATTTGGAACAATGTGAAGAAAATCATGTTTTCATTTCCGAGCAATTTCTCTTATTATTATATAAGTGTCGCAAATATTATTAATATATATAACCCCGCACACAAAAAAACTCGATAACACTTTATTTCAATTGTCCCCTGTAAACATTCTAGTAACTGTAAGTAACTTCTGTTTAACTAGCAGTCATCAGAGTATTAGTAAACTGTAAACTGCTTTATATCTGCTAACACTTTATTCTGATGCTCCCTAACAGATATTCTACTGACCACAAGTAACTTTGCAAGTACATGTCAACCTATTCTGCTAACATTAACTCAAACCATCACCTAACAGTCTACTTCCACTCTAGTGTTAGTTGACAGTTAGTTGCAAATTAACGTAGTTGCAATCTTATAATTAGTAGACTGTCTAAAGTGTAATCAAAGATTTATAAGTAGCTTTACTGTATCATGATGAGAGAGATTATTTCTCACTGAGTGTGAGACTGGGCGTCTTGCCATCGGATATATATGATATAAGACAACAGAGAGAGAGAGAGAGAAAGAGAGATGGAAAAGATTACTCTTCACTATGTTGCTCATAAGCCTGAGTAAACAGTGTAAACACAGACCAAAGACAAACATTTGCTCTCTGTGTCACCTCACTGACTGTTCATCACCACAGACAAATTACCCTGCGACATCCAACATGAGCCCATTACCGGCAGGGGTCAACTTATATTTAGTGCTAACATTCCCATTTCCTGTAATCCGGCCAGCGCTGAGAGCGTCTGTCCATCTCGTGCTGGCTGAGACGGCCTGCAGTGGTTTGATGGAAGGAACCCGATTAAACTGGAGATACCCGCCAAACAATTTTAGGTTGTGGGAACGTTTCATAATGTTTCAGTCAGTAACAAAAATGTTAAAAATGTTATTTTGAGTTCTTGGAATGTTAAAAACATCCAGTTTTTGTATTCTGTAACATTTTTTCCACTAACAACTTCAGAATTTTGATATATAAATCTAAAAACGTTCTAATAACGTTACTGCAAGACAATTAGCCAATGTTCTGAGAATGTTCCCTTATGTTCGCTGGGTAGCCTCAGAAACCTTTAAAGAGCATCATAATGCAGGATGGGACTCACAGGGAGTGTAAGGCATATCATTGCTCATATCTCTCCAGCGGGCTCGTCGTGATAAATGACCCATTGAAGGCAGGTGATCTGTATTAAGCAACGACGATGTATCTCTCGCGGTAAGAGACGACCTTTCTGAAAAGCTTCTGATAGTGAGTGAGAGAGAGAGAGAGAGAGAGAGAGAGAGAGACGAAGATATGTGAGTGTGTTCATAGCTGACTGAGCCCAACGCTCGCATGCTAAGTGCCATTTGACTGCTATTATCAGCTAACTGCATCACATTAGACCTCAAACACACACAGCAGGGTCACGTGAAGCTAATGCTAATGCAACACTGTTAACGTGACCTGGAGGTAAAGTTAAAACTGAAGTATGTTCTGCAGTCTGTACTTTCATTTACTGGCCTGTATAGAAGAGAAACGTGTGGACTATGTTCAGGATGAGTACTTGTGTACTGCATACTAGAGTAACCTCACAATCAGAGCTTCCCAGCTGACAGGGAACGTGGCTAACAGTCTCTAAAAGCTCTCTCGACATATATATATATATATGTTAAACACACATATAATATATACACATATATTATAATCGTCTATCTATCTATCTATCTATCTAAAAAATTAAGAAATTTACAAATAACATTGTTATACCAAGCCATAATATTAATACAACTTACCGTTACTACAACATTTTTAACATTTGGTACATGTTACATGGAAACGTTAGGCAAACATTCTTACAACCTAAAAATGTTAGCTGGCTCACACCTTTTCCGACAGTGGCGTGTTGGTGTTGAATGGGGGAATGTGTAGAAGTCGGGCAGGGGCAGAGTTTGGCAGGGGAACGCGTCTGTTCTGCGGGCTATAATGGACGGGTGCAGATGGACATATACATGGAGAGTCTAACACACGCTCGAGCGTTCAGCGCGTTCGAGGCATTGTGCGGCCCAATGATGTGCGCAGAAATTGCTTCTCACCTCTCCCAAAATTGCTTGCTCGGCTCGAATTAATCTTAATCGAATTTCTGTCTGGCGTCGTTAAAAAGCCCCAAAGTAATTCTGTCTCTCTGGTAGAGAGTTATTAATGTAAATGCGGGCTAAAACGCGTGCCCAACACAGATGGAAGCGCTGATAGATCACGGATGGTAAATCGGATCATCTCTCTCCATTACACTTTCTTGAGTCCGGGTGCGAGAACATCAGCCAGGACAGCGGCGGAGCGCGCAGACTCGCTGCTGAACGCCTGAGGAATCTCGGCACGACACGCCGTTATTACTCTCTGATTAGATGGTGCTGCCGAGGTTTTTATGGGAGCGCTAAAACCGAATCTTTCTTTGCGTGAAATGTGCCGCATGCACAATAAAAGCACATCTGCATGAACAGAACAGATGGCGAAGAGTTAAAAAGTTTAAATATTAATTAATTTTGCTGGGAATAATGCTTCATTCATTAAACATGGTCTCCACGCCGCAGTGTTTCTGTATCTTCTGCTCCAGCTGTGATCTGTACTGTAATTCGCGACTGAGAGAACTGATAAACTAAAATCATTAACTGTCTGTGTGTAGAACTCACATTTTTGTTGTATGTCAGCAGAGAAGCAGAAGAACAAGTGTGTATCTTCAGGCTTCAGTTCTGATCTCTGGAGGTTCTTTTGATGCCTTCAAGGCGCGCTTCAATAATCAGGTACATCAACACCTTTAAATCAGTAACAGTAACTTTATTTTGAGACGCTAATTAATTCTTACCGTTTTAGACAGGCACAGGTTCACAAATCTCTCTGTAACCTCCTGAACCCACATCTCTGATGGTTAAAATCCAATTAATCAAATGTTTTGTTTCATATAAAAATATGTCAGGTTGCTCACAGATACAGTGTCATGTTTTTTTAAAAGTTCAGTATGTTATAATAAATACATTTCTTTGATACTTCTTTTCAAAACACATCAATCTGCAGATAGATTCATTCTGTAGCAAAATGTCTGCTGTTATCTGAAACAAGGCCAATTACAGAGAAAGAGGACGAGTCATTACTTACTGAAGTGTGTGTCCTGACTCAAACATCCATCATGGAAACACAGAGCCTAACCCAGCTAACAGAATGTTTTCAAAACGTCGGCTAATGTTCTCCAAAAGTTATCTCAACTTTTATAAAAACATTTTTGCAGTAACATTGGAAGGACGTTGTTATGTCATATACATATCAAAAATGTTATTCTTCAGTTGTTAGTGGAACGTTTTAAAAGCATTAAAAATGTTTGAATAACGTACTGTAACAAGCAATCATGTTAATACAATGCATTAAAAAATGTGTTTTGAATGTTCCTAGAATGTTCAAAACAACATTTGAATGTTTTTTGAACGTTCTAGGAAACGTTCTTACAACCTAAAAATGTTAGCTAGGAAACTACCTGTCTAAACTACCCACCTGTCTAAACTACCCACTCAAACCAGCTTCCTCTGGTTAATGACTCCTGCCTGTGATTACAGCACACATGAAACAGGAAGATGTATTCCGAGCTCTGGGACTGGAGCTCTGTACTGTATTTCATCCCTGTCTCTCTCTCTCTTTCCATTGTCCTTGTATCTCCCCATTTGACTCTCTTTTCTGTGATAAGCCCGGTGACAAACACCAGCTTTAACCTGCAGGAAATTAGCTCTTGTGAAAGCTCTCGAACGCAATTCCACGTAGCGTCCTCTCTGCCGCTGTTATTAGGGCTGTTTGATGTTCACCGAGGGCGGTCTCCACTGTCAGACGCTCAAATTGAAGGTAATTATTGGTGGGACATTTCTGTTGTGCTGCTTGCTGAAACGAGGTACAAACAGCAGCAGAATTAAAAATGCATTTTGTTTGTGCCCCCCACCCCCCCATCTCATTAGACTCAGCAACTCTCTGTGTTCCCGAGAGTCTCGTTTGAAATTCTGCTGCCATCATCGGAATGCTGCACATTCTGTTCGGAACCTTGACTAAGACCAAAGGAACTCCATATAGTGTGATTCTCAATTCATCACCAACAAAAACCATGAATTATTCAAAAGCTGCATGTGCTTCTGTGAGTGTGCGCATGCATATGTGTGAGTGTATAATGCATGTAGGTGAAGCTGGTGAGGTTGTTTCCTCATTACCATATTGGTTCGGCATGTATATACAAACAACATGGTAATGAAGGAACCGGCTCAGAGATTTCAGAAGTCTATTTCTCATGCCTTTCTACCTTGTACCCTATTAAGGGCCCAATGAGATGATCAAATTTATCTAGAAAAAAACATGTTATTGCTATGACACATCTCCAGAAGTTAGTGTGTCAGATAATGACTTCTCTTTATGAAACTGAAGCCAAATGGACAATTCCCAGGAAATCGGACCCAACGGCTCCATTTATAAATCATAGGAGGTAATAAGGGGATTGTGTAGTTTCTCAATAACTGACTTGTTCATTTTGAACCAAAAAAGTTACAGATTACAGCTTTAATACATATTTTTATTATTTATGCTTTACCTTATAATATTCATGAGTTGTGAGGTTGTAGTGAGGTTGTAGTGAGGTTGTTGTGAGGTTGTAGTGAGGTTGTTGTGAGACTGGCGCAGCATTTGTAATTAAGAATAAACCACTCGTGCTGCGACCGCAAGGTGTACACTTTATTTCTCTGCCTCTAGGAGTGTAAAGCTATTTATGGAATAAGATTAGAACAATCTAGAAAAAAGAGCACGATTAGACCTGAGACATTAGCATCTCTCCAGTTCACTGATTAAAACAGAGAACTCATAAACCTTAGAAAAGAAGTTAATAATGTAGTTTAAACGCGCTGAAGTCAACACACACTGCCTCAGGCTGAGCCGTCAGGTGCTAACAAAAGGTTGTGAAGCTTTTTCTCTCTGCTAGACTCTGGAGGAACTAATTGTCACATCCCTTGAAGAGCTGCTGAGGATGGTGATTAAGAGTGCAGTGAAACTTCTCCAGCGCTCTCTGGTTGGGGGCTCATCCACCTCCGTCTGCTCTGTTCACATAACAAATTGCAGGCCAGCTGTATCGGAACAAACCGTCGGAACAGAAATAGCTCGCCGGCGAAGATAACATTCAATTAAAGAGAGAGAACAATCAACTTGTGACGCAGATCATGAGGGGAGGAAGACAGCTGAAGGTAGAGACGTAGAAGAATTAGAGGGAATTTTGGCCAACAGTCTTGTATGAAAACAGTGACACAAGACTCTTGTAAGATGATATTTTTGCTGAGAAAAGATTTGTAAATGTTCTGCTAATGATGCATCTTAAATTTCGTGTAGGGTTCATCTTTTATCATACTGTCCTAGATGAGTTGGTGCAGTATTATAATTTTGATATTTAAGAGTTTTATTTAAATATTAACTTCATCTCTGGTGCTTCTTCGAGATCTTGGCAGGAGTTCATATTGATATCTCTTGACTTTTGATTGACTTTGAATACTTGGCGAATCTGAGCGGAGTGTGGGAAGCTGTCGAGATCCGTTCTGAATCTCAATCGATTGATTACTGGAGTCTGTTTGTTAGGAGAAAAATGTGAGAAGCTGACGTCTCAATTTGTTCTCCATTTAGGAGCGATCTCATTGGCAAGTTTGCTCTCCTGTGAGGGGTCTGTTCACAATATCAAACTGAACTACAGAAGGAAGCATCCCTTAAGACATATTCTGTATTGGGGAGTAATTGGGGTGTCATTCTGGTCCTCCAGGCTGTCAGGAATGATGGAATTTTAAGCTAATTTCAAAGCTAACAATTTATGGTTGTAAGAACATTTCCCTAACGTTTCCAAACATTAGCTCTATATAAAAGTCGACATTAGACAATGTTCTGAGAACATTCATTCTCAGTCATAAGAACAGTGTTATGAACAGGGGAACAGTGTATCAGCTCCTGTGGATGTTCTTGTCTTTGGTGTGCTGATAGTTCTGGTGTAGAACGTCAGTGAGATGAATGGCTAACCCATCAGCAGCGCTGGTTTCTCTTCAGAGTGCAAACACAGATAATGAAATAATGGAGTGTCGTCTGTGTGTGAAGTGCTTTCTCTTCCTCTGTTTGTGAAAAAGGCTTTTCTCCCCTTTTAACCTTCTATTAAGCGAGATGACAGTGTAGAAAACAGCGTAAAGTTTTTGTGTGATTCTGTTATCTGATTATAGTGCTGTCCTCCTACCAATATTGATTTGACTGTCTGTACACATGTCACATCATTTCTAATTACAGAAGGACTCTTGGGTCCTCTAGAGTTTCTGCGTGTCTTCTGATATAGAATATCAGATTTGTGATGTTTCAGCTTCCTCCAAAGCCCAACCACAAAGAAAACAAGCCCGAGACAGAGGACAAAAAGTGTTTTTGGTGTGTGGGGGCAGAAGATACCCAGTATAAATTCCAAAGGCTTTTAGCATGACTGTGTGAAGAGGAGATCTGGTCAACAGTTAACTGTAAATACTATTTTTAATAAAAAAAATTCTAGAGATGTTGAATTAATGAAAGAATATGAAGATGAGATCTTGAAAATGTGTCTGAATGCAGTGATGGAACGAACATTTTGCGGTTCTCCACAGAAGATACATATTTACTGCTTTCAGGATGTGAAGAGACTTTCAACCAGCATAACCAAGAATGTTTCTGGAAATTTCGCTTTGGAAAGTGCTCTGAAGGGAGGGCGGGATCTTATGCTTTTAAAGCTTGTTTGCTATTTTTACCCTCTCCAAAATTGCCTCTCCTACCTTTAATCATGAGTGACGTTTTCTTGTGCTCTTCTCATGTGCAGCACTGTTTCTGTGTTCCAATTACTATCTACGAAGAGCATTTCAAATCACTCACTTATGATGTTTCCTGTCTTGAGATGCTGCCTATGTAGACAGCAGGGCAGCAAAACAGGTTTTAGACTAAAGCTCAGTTCTGACTGTCAGATATTCTGCAAGCTCTGCTCCAAAACCCTGTGAGTAGATTCTGAAGATGAGGTGTGGATGTCCTGATGAAAGTGTGTCTTCTCCAGCTGGGGTGGAGTATGGTAAGGGAGCACCCTGCATACTAACAAGCCAGCAAATGTCTGCCCTATTTAGACAACAACTCAGAAATCCTTCAGCTGATCTGCTGAGTGCACTACATGCCAGATAGATTGACAGTTCATGACCTGCACCCCATTCAGCAATTTTTGGATGTAAGAACGTTTCCCCAACATTCCATTAACAAAAATGTTAAAAATGTTATTTTCAATGTTGGAGAAACATTCAAAACATCCAGTTTTATTGTTGTAAGAATGTTGTTCAAACCTTTTATGTAATGTTTTAAAACATTAACAATTAAAGACTTAATAACTTTTTGATATATATGATATACAGCGTTCTTATGTTACTGAGAAAACATTAGGCAACATTCTGAGAACGTTCCCTGTTAGCTGGGACAGCATGGCAGTTTGAGGACTGTAACCTGTACACGTCACAGATTTTACACAATGGTGTTTTGTAAGACGTTGGTTGTGTTTGTGTGACAGCACTTTTTACTGTAGCGCTCAAGAGTGTTTGTGTTGTCTGCGGTACGTTCATTAAGTGCCTGTACGTCTGCATCAGCGAGAACTTATCAGTTCTTGACAGTTTGACAATTAGCTGTTGTTGCGTTCAGCAACTAATAAAAGCCTTTAGAAAAGAACGCATCCAAAGCTGTCACTTCTCTCTCTCTCTCTCTCTCTTCTCCCAGCTCTCTCAGCATCTCTCCAAATTACAGCTCTCTCATACTCATGTAAACCGTGTTGTTGATGATTTGTAGTTGGACAGGTGTGAGCCACACAAGATCCTTTTCCTTTTAACAGCTGCCAGCTTAAAGCGCGTCTTATCTGTCGAGCCAAGAATTCTCCCCACTAATTGCTCATGGTACGAGTGGGCGGAGCTCTTCACTCAGATAATTCTCTGCTCTTTGCAGCCAGACAACACCAGCAGCCGAACTTAGGCAGATTTGTAGGCCGTGAGAGTTCATCTGTCACAGCTGCTTTACAACAATGTTTGAATAATTCAGAGGAGCACAATAACACGGCCACAGACCCCTGATACAGGAGCTCTAAAGAACCCAACATACGGCGATCTGCTTTAGAATGTAGAACCGCAGACAGCAGCAGCCATGAATGTAGACATATGAAAAGCAGAAGAAAACACAAGTGAATCATAATGTGAATTAATGCAGAGAAGAAAACTGATGGTACAGAAATGATGCTGCTAAATGTGAGAATGAATGAGATGCGTGTATAAGTGACCAGAAACGATGTTTGTTATTTCACTGTTTTATTATAGCTCAAAGTTTCTTACTTGATAGATTTTGGAGTTTCTTATTTAATAGATTTAATGGCCCTCAGTGATGATTTAACGTCTGTTAAAGTCACCATGAAATCAGAATGTCTTATTATGATTTTCTTGGAATATTGTTTATTATAAATGATTTATCCATATGTCATTTTTTTAAATGCATGTGCCCTCATAATCTTTCATCAAAAACATTAACCTCCCCATTTCACCCCAGCAATGACATCTCTTCTCTTGATGACACATGTCTGTACATAAGGCGGGACTATATTGACTGTCCAATGGCTAGGCAGTTTCCACCCCTCCAATTTTCAATGATCCAATCAATTCACAAAGAATGAAGTCAAGTCCCGCCCTACATCTTTTCTCATTCCAGAGGTCGTTTCACTCAGATATGCGTCACTATAGGGAAGAAAAGACAGTTACCACTTCCAGTTCATAGTGACTTTAAGACTCGCTCGAGCATCAGTTTTGTTCTCAGACATTTTTAGCTGCCAGCTGTGGCATGTAAATCTGAGAACAGTTTGAGACCTTGTTGAGATCTTTTCTAGAGCATCTGAAAAACGAGAAGACCACAAGTACACATCTTCACATGTTTTGGACATGTTGTAGTTTTTTTACTATAGTACTATCATGATTATTTTACACATATTATTTTACACATACGGTCATTTTACTTGTAGTATAGCAACGTATATATCCGGTTGCGCTGGAGTTTTCGCATGCGCAGATTTATTTTTAAGAACTTTAAAACTCACGAGTCGATGTATTTGAACCGCTCACAGAAGAACAAGGCTTTTGTTTCTGTTTCGATTTAATTCAACATTTTACTGTCTGTCTGTCAAGCTGACGCTCTGAAGACGCTCCGCACTTCTTATGGCACTTTATTCCCCCGCGGCGCCGTGTGATTGTCTCACCTCAAACGTTCCCGAGAACTCCGGGATGCTGCGTGTTCTTCTGTGCATGTTAGAGACGGAGAAATAAAGGAAAAGTGTAAAATAAAAGTGAGGATGTTCTGAACGCTTGCGATGCCCGCGGCCACAGAAAACATCAGAAACCTTGATCGACCAGAAAGGAAACAGAAGAGAGAAAATGGTTTGCAGCTACGGAATGAAAGTGCTACGGATGGATCTTTTGTTTTCTTTAAAAAGATCCACGTTTAGTGGCATTGCTGAAACCTGAAGGTGATCAAAGCCTGTACTGACTGCCGCCAGCCACGGCAGATAACACTTTGTTGGCAGGAATAATTTAGCACACTGGCAGAAAGCGCTCGGCATTCGTAGCCATTATTAATTCCATTGTGTGGCTGCGTGCGCGTTTGCAGGCACACAGAGGCGTCGTAATCTGTAATCAGCAATGACCACAACACATGTGAGTCACACATTAAACACCCTGAGAATGAGAGAATGTTTGCCAGCAGGTTTGCTGAAGAAACCTTTAATGGAAGATCTTTTTAGGGTCGGTATTTTTTGTTACGCTGGTTGAAAGTCTCTTCACATCCTGAAAGCAATCACTAAGTAAAGTGCTGTAAATATATTTATGTAAATATATATCTTCTGTCGAAGAGGCAGGACCATAAAATGATCATCCAATTATTGCATTCGGTCTGAATGTGATGATAGGATGTCCTATTTGCCTGTCAAACTATGTGTTTGTTCATGTGTTGAAGGGGGCGAGGCTCTGGAGATCCTTCTGAAGGGAGGCGGGATCTTAAGCTTTCAGAGCTAGCTTGCTATTGCTAGCCTCTCCGAAATTGCCCACCTGACCTTTAATGTTATGACATGTTTTAAACAGACGGTTATTTCTGTTTTTTATCTCAGTTATTTCTTCTAGAGACGCAATGAGATGCAATGGAGATTAAGTGGAGATGTTTGGAGATTTAGATTTTTCTCATGAGAAAAAGAGAGCAGTCATTTCTCAGCGGGCCAGACTGTGGCCAGACACTGATTTTGCTCAGATGAGATCTCAATATACACATCAACATTTCTCATCATATTTTGTCCAAATTTTCTGAGCTCTGCTATCCACCTTCATTTTGTGTCTCCATGCACTTACTTTATACAAAACTGATCTCTTTGTTTCTATCTTTATTTCTCCAAATGCATTTTAGAAGGAACATCCGAGATGCAGATATGTAACGCATTGCCATAACCGAACATAGTGCACAATAAAATACAATAAAAGTTCAAAGTGTTTGTTGAAAATCAGTGTAGTGTAGATTTTGAAGCAGCTCATCACCTCAGCTGCATGTTGTGAATATGAAAAATTCGTCTATTGAATTATTTAAAAAGATGCACATTAAAATGTAATGGTACATTCATAGAGGAGTGTAAAACTGGTACACTGACTCCATCACATCCCTCAAGATACTCTGAGTAACAGCTGTATTATTAGAATGTTGAATAAACCGAGATGAACCTCATTATTGTTTTAACACTGATTTCCCTTTTAAATATGTTTTCTGCTAAATGCTTTATTAATTCATTGAAACATTGTTTCATACACCAGAACTGTAATGAGGGATTGTGGGTCCCCTTGATGGTATATTGCGTTTGGGCCCATTTATTTTATCAGCTCTGTCCCAGCTAACAAGGAACATTTTTAGAACAGTAGCTAATGTTCTCTAAAGGTTCTCTCAAAGTTATCCAAAACGTTCTTGCAGCAACGTAAGAAGAATGTTTTTTAATTATATATATTATATATCAAAAATGGTAATCAAGAGTAGTTAGTGGAACATTTTAAAAACATGACAAAATTAAAAAATGTTTAGAAACATAAAAAAAACATTCTTTTAGAAAATCTTAAATTGTCATCTGGGATGTCTGAGATGTGGTCTGAGGTTTTCTGATGGTTTACTGTGACCAGATTTCAAATCCTCTGTCATTTTTTATTCCAGCTACGTTGAAACAAAATAAATCTAATGATTTCTCAGTATTTGTCTCACCACAGTTTTCAGAAGAATTGTGTGCGTGGCTTCCGTTATCTTTATGATTCGTTTATGAAGCTTGGTGACCTTTTGAAGCTTCTGCTAATGTTAGTGCAAGAATTCACTGATAGCTGGACAAGAACTTACTTTCTGAAGTCAATAAGACCACATTCTCATGACCTGTCTGGTTTCCTCATAATTGTATTTGATTTGTGATGTATTTGATAGGAGTGCATTATTCTGTGTGCATATATACTGTACTAAACCCGCAGATATTCTTCCCAGCGTTTCTCAGAAATGTCGAGAAGGTCACAATGAATCATCTGTTTATCTGAAGAAACAGGTGCACAGACTAATTGGTAGATAGTAAAACAGAACAAAGAAGTTAATTAGCTACTTTTGGAAGCTGCTGTTATCTAGTTCTAACTTCACCTCATCACAACAGATTAACTCTACAGGTTAACTGTTGATCAGTGTTAGTGCAGTTTACTGCTTAACAATGACCAGTTTGATGGTCTGGGAAACAGATTGTACGTAACTAATTCAATAAACTCTATGTATTACGAAAAGCTCTATACAGATCAATGTGAATTGAATTCAGTTGAATTGAATTAATGCATCTGGGTCTTTTCTACTATTAACATTATCTGTCTGTATCAAATATGCATTTATATATCTATATCTATTTATATATATGATATATATATATATATATATATATATATATATTATATATATTATCACAAAACACAGCTGACTGATGATTCATTTTGGTTAATGATTAATTTTTTAATAATTTTGACTGATGATTAATTTTGGTATGATTAATTTTTTTGCTTAACATGAAAACTGTAAAAACCACCAGTCAACCATTTAAAGTCACGTTTTTATTCATAATAACATTTTTCCCACGATTACAATGTTAGTAAGTTCAACAAAACTATGGAATGACGCAACTGGAAGTTTGGGAATCATGTTTCTTCATTATTCAGTCCATTTAAAACAAAAAATTAATTTGTTCTGTAATTAAAGAAATGAATATGTTGGCACAAAATTATTTTAGTCTACTAAACTAATTTCAAACTTTTAAGCATTAGCCTTCAGATGAAAAGATTCTCATTTTATCTGTTCTTGTCAGGGTCCTGGCTTCCTGTCAAGTCAGGAGATCGCGTTCTGCCAGAATCCTGACAGTTCTTCAATCAGAATGTTTTAAACAAAACACACGTTTGTCAACACTGTTTACTTTAATAATCAACGGATATGATTTCATGTGTCCTGAATATCATATCGCATCATTTTTTAATGACATCATCCTACAGGAAGTGACATCATTATGGTAACTAAACATCTCTGCAACATGATTATGGGATTATTAGAATTTGGGATTTTATACATTTTTGTGGTATTAGTTGGTTTATTTAACTCTGAAATGTTTAAGAAAATGACAAAAATATTTCACCTAAGATCTTTATTTCTACCCTGTTTATGTTCTTGGCACTGTGTATCAGTTTGAGTGTTCTGAGTCTAACCCGAGCACATTTCTGTTTGTGACGTTAAACAGTGCTTCCCTAATCTATATCACAAGTGTGTTCTATCATTTCAGAGAGTCACACAGTTCAAACGGTGAAGAACAGGACTGGATCTCCGGACAGAATTAAAGCAGGGCTGAATAATGGCTGTTGTTCAATGGATTCACAGTACATGAAGGACCGGGAGAAAAATTCAACGTCTGCATTTACATATATTTACATATTTAGGGCGATCCGCATTTCTTTTGCATGTTTCTTATCCACATAAGAATCTTGGTTTTGAAAACATACTAAGAAGATTAACTTCCACCCTCGACCCCCTGACCCACATTTGAATTGCTTATAACTTTATAAAGCTGCAAATGAAGTTAGCTGGTTAAGTTCTCAACCTCTCCATCTCATTTTAAATAGTTCATGCATCTTTTGAGGACGTCAGACTCTCAGTGTGGTTGGAATATTTTCACTGTCCCTCACTAATCTACAGCAACTGATGATTTTTTTTCTTAAAACTTTAAGTCGGTTACATATAAAGGAAGACTGACCTCATTTAAACCTGAAAAGTAAGACTGATTAGCCCTAAAGAATTGCTAGTTGATCAGACTAGTTCTTAAAACAGAGTTTTAACTTGGCGGCTAAGTTAATGCAACTGGCCCTCAGATGTTGCTCGATTAAAGTTCATGAGAGCCTTCAGTTATGTTTCATTTAGGTTTCAATTTGGTATAAAATTTGTTGGCAACCCAAAAAATGTTGGCAAGTGTAAAGCTATAATGACCTAGCTTACATAATTTTTACTTGGAAATGTATCAAGATATATTTGAGTTTTTATGGCATTTGTACACATGAGAATTCGTAAGCCAGTTCCAGGACGTACTTTGGAAGATTTCACTTTGTTAAAGCTATTAAACAGAAATTATGACTTAATTAAGTTTCACCTAAATAAAATTAATTTGCTGTTAGGTCTTTCTCCATATAGTTTCACTATTGCATCAGCACTGATGACAAAACAAGCATTACAAGCATTACAAACAAGCATTTTTTAAACGTTCCACAAATTTTGAAATGAACTTCATCATTTACTCTCGTGTAAATCCAAACCTGTATGGCTTTATTTTCTGTTGTAAGATAAAGTTTTGAGAAGTGTCTCGTGGTTTTGTGTCCATACAATGGAAGTCAATGAGTGCCGCTGTTGTTTTGTTACCAAGATATTTCAAAAGAATCAAAATATATCAGGAGAGAGAAGTCACACAGGTTTAGAATGACATGATGTGAGTAAATGATGAAAGAATTCTCATGTTTGGGGGAACTGTTTTTATGATTTCATCTTTATGATTAGATGTTTATTTAAAAGTGATCAATCATGATAAATGAACAATGATGTTAAATTAAACCCAGTGATGCAGTCAGTCATAATTTCTGGTTTAGTGTTGATGAAAGGGAGGAAGCACTGTGTGTGTACAGTATGTCTCCACTGAAGTGAGAACAGGCAGAAATGAAGAGTGACATGTAACAGAAACATGAAAAGAGAGATAGACAGAATATATATATATATATATATATATAGTTATATGTAGATATAGATGTATGTAAATATAGTGAGACAGAGAGAAAGAAAATGTGGCCGTGATTATAATCTTTTCCCCGTTGAGAGGTTGATTCTCTGAGGCAAGGCATTTTTACAGACAAAACTAAACGAGGCTCTGGAGAGAGCAGCCATTACCCGACAAAATGACCCTCATTTGAGGCTTGAGGCTGAGGAAGGAGGCGACCAAAGTGCGAGGCGCGATTTTCATAGCTGCAGTACAGGCTTTTATTTACTTATCTAAATTTTTCTTGTTCTTCGGCACACAGATATGGGGTTGTAAGATTAAGGCCTGCAGACGTATTTTTCTCAATATGTCAAAATCATAACTGCTAGTCATTTGTGGAGAGTGAGAGAGAGAGAGAGAGAGAGAGATTTCCATGTAAGGACACAGATGCTCGGACGACCCTCTATTGACTTCATGTAACAGATGGAAATGTTGTCAACTGCGAAATGTGAGAATAAAAACACACTTATACCTTTGACACATCACTTGTGGAGACAGCTACAGTATGAAACGTACATTAAAAGCAGTACGGAGAATTTTTAGCGTGTGAAAAAACGTTGTTTACTAGAAGATGTTATTACCCTAAGACAGATTAACTTCTCTGCTTCTCTGTGTAAAACTTACCACTGCTGTGCTAGAGGGTGTTGTGACTGGCTGCAAAGGCATTTTATGTGGTTGCTAAGGTGCTGTAATTGTGTTGTTAGGGTATCAGGGTTTCTGCTTAGTGACCTCAAGACCCTGTAATGTTTTGGTCTGTGGGTATGACTCTGTGTAAATCTGTGGAACTTTTGTCTGTTTTACCGTCAGGCAGAAATAAAGTCTAATTGCTTAGAAACATTATTACTGCTCAGTATCTGCTAATATTCCAACCTCCGTGCCTCGTTCTAATCCACTGCACCAGTTTGAACAGTAAAGAGTCGACCACTGGGCCCTTCACAAACTTACAAATGTCCTCATCTTTAATTTCATCGGCTGAGACATATTCAAGCCTTCCGTTCTGTTGGTATAGCTTTTCTAATCAGATTCCACTGAGCCTTTGGACTGTAAAGGTAAATCTGTTTCACAGTGTGAGATCTGTGCTAAGACAAACTTCAAACACAAAATACTGCTGCTCCATTTTCAGCGACATTTGCTGTTTCTTATGTTTGTCTGAAACTATAGACTAATCCTTTATCTCTTATAAAACTTTTGTGTTTATCTTTGACCTTTGTGTTAATACAAAGTCTGTTTTCATCAGGAATCTCTGCATGACTCTGAAATTTCTGTTTCCTCGGTATAATTGAGCTTTTAAAACCGTGAGATTTAGCCCAGAAATCAGCTACTGACTCCAAAACGTGTGCGTATTGGTTTGTTTACATAGAGAGCTGAGAAAATATGTAGTGCTGTTGGAGATGCTGGAGATGATACTGGAGATGCCTTCAAACTCTGGGAATTGTTATGAACTCCTATGAGGTGATACATTTGACATTTCTTCTCCCCTTATTAAGTACCATAAGATAGGCAGTTTGAGAGAGGTTAGCAATATAAAATGAGCTTTGAAAGCATAAGATCCCACCTTCCCTTCAGAGCGCTCTCCAAGCCACGCCTCCTCCAGAACACTTGGAAGTGTGCAAATACACATTTTTACAGACAAGTAGAACATCCTATGATCGCATTCGGACCGAATACAATAATTGGACGAGCATTTTATGGTCCTGCCTCTTCCACAGAAGATATATATTTATATAAATATATTTAGACCACTTAGTGATCATTGCTATCAGGATGTGAAGAGACTTTGAACCAGCATAACAAACGATTGTAGGCGATTGTTTTTTCTGGAAACAATCGCCTACACTGCCTTCAATGTTTTCAGTTGTACTTTTCTGCAGTTTTAGGAACTGTTGCTTTAACCCTACTCACAGTTTCTCTGTAAAAATCACCAATGATCTGAATGTTGTTGAAAAAAACTAAAAAACAAAAGACTTAATCTTTGACACAACAGTCTCAACATCACTGACAGAATCTGAGTTAGACATCGATGACATGCGTTTCCTGCAGATACCGAAGAATTAAATCTGTTTATGCAGATAAAACTGCACGTCGAGGGTCTTTGAGACACAAAGTCCCATTTTCATAACAAACTTATGCTGTGGGACAGATTTTAAGTTTGGTTTCCCAGCCTGTTTGTGGTAAAGTTCTGAATAATTGTCTGTGCAGTTTTAGATATCCACAACGGGGACATGATAACGGTGCTCATTAAATTGAAAGCCGTCTGTGGCAAACAAGAGGGAGACGCACAAACATTTGCCATTCTCTGTGGTAATTTCACGTTTGAATATGACCCATTAAATAAACATTAAGTGTCGGGCATTATCTGGAACAGCTCACAGATTAAAGTTCACTTTGGCCACAAACACCATCCATTTTTAATTGGCTTTTAATTGGACTCCTTCGTCAGGCGAGTTTAACTGCTCGAAAACAAATGAAGAAAACAGAAGAAATACATCATATCATAAACGTGATGTTTAATGGCAATAAAGAGATCGTTTTTCTTCTCAGATGTATGATCACAAGCAGATGAGTGAGAGATAAGACTGCGCTTATTAATCTAACTGCATGAGCACCAGAGGAAGACCAGCCCTCAGAGCTCGTTTATGCCGTTATTTGCTGACGGTATGCCCCTAGTGGTAGATTATGTAACTACATCACTGTGCTGAAATGCCCGACTCCCCATTAATGGCCATTTAAAAGTAACTGTTTAAACACTGAAAAATCTCAGATATTTAATCTATTTTTAACACATGTTTTGGAAGTGTCAGATTTTATGAAGGTCTCTTAAAGGCAGTGCGGGCGATTTTTTTTTCTAGAAACTTTGGATGCTGGTTGAAAGTCTCTTCACGCCCTGATAGCAATCACTAAGTAAAGGTATAAATATATTTATATAAATGTATATAAAGATTAAGATAAGATAAGATATATATAGTTAAATGTATATATATATATATATATATATATATATATATATATGTCTTCTGTCCATGGAGGCGTGGCTTTTGGGAGCGCCCTGAAGGGAGGGGGGATCTTATGCTTTCAAAGCTAGCTTGTTATCGCTAGCCTGTCTGAAATTGTCTACCTCACCTTTAAACATAAGTGTCCAAAAAAAACGCATGAAATTTCACTTCATGAAATGTGTGGGCAAGCAGGTGTATCTCTTTTATTGTGTCTCTCTTTTATTGCCTCAGAAGCAGGGGAGTCTTAATCTCACAGGGAGTCGATTTACTGTTCAAACGGCCGTTATGGCTAAGCTCTGGCGACTGTCTCTCCAATGCAAAATTGATCAGAATGAGAGCAAATCGGTGTGTGGTGACGGACAATCCTGCAGTGACTGCCGCACCGCGCGAGAGGATGGTCACCAATCTGTGCTGCTGTCGTTCCAGTGCATCAGCGATATCTCTGCCAACAGCCTCGGGGCCGGAGAGAAGCGTGGAGGGGTTGTTTTTATCTGCCCCAAGCTCTGCTGTCTGAGCTGTGAGGCTATTATTGGTTATCTCAGGTTTTCCTAATACATACAGGCCTCAGTGTGTAGCCACAGCATGGATTATTAATGAAGGCTTCAAAGATTCTGTTCATTTATCAATAAGAATTGTCATTTAAACACTAAATATAGAGTTGACACATAAAAATAACTGATGAACAATTCATCAACACATCAATCTGACACTGATAGATTGTAAAATATTTTAAAAAGAAGTTATTCATATAAATTATTTGTGCATTGATTCAGTGTAAAGTAGCCGGCAGTCCGTAGCAATAAATATCTAACTTTAATTTTCCAATAAGATTTATTTCTTTTTTTCATAAAACACTCTTACAGCTATATTTCTCATACTTCAAATATATTTTTCATTTGTGTTCTCGTCTGTTCACAGATCTGAACTGGCACCGAAAGGCAGGGTAGACGATCCCTTCCAAAAACATTTTTTGTTATGCTGGTTAAAAAGTCTCTTCAATCATTTTGTAAAGTGCTCTAAATATATTTATATATCTTCTGTGGAAAGCACAGGACCATAAAATGTTTATTCGATCCGAATGCAATGATAGGATGTCCTACTTGCCTGTATTTGCATACTTGCACACACTATTGAAGTAGGCGTGGCTTTGGAGAGCGCTCTGAAGGAAGGGGCGGGGTCATATGCTGTTAAAGCTAGCTAGTTATTGCTGGCCTCTCCAAAATTCCCTACCCTACCTTTAAACTCAATGCACTTTAATGGTCTTCCGCATCAACGATCCTCAGCCTTGCAAAGCACATACAATCTGAACGAATCAAAGTCCTTGTGATGCTCGTGACTGCAGCGTTGTGTTGAAAAATGAATGTGACCACAGCTTGACCTCTCTTTGCTCACCACAGTATAACAACCAAGCGAGTTTTATGACATATTCCTGCGTGCACACAAAACGCTGCGTATGGCCAGTAAGACGGGAAAGATTGAATATGTTATGAGATTACTCCTGGGTGCATTTGACCCCATTTTAAAGCTTTATTCATAGTTTTTTTTTTTACAAAAAACACCACTATAAATGCATTCGTACCTTGAACCATTCTGTATGTCTCTCCAGAGGGAATTTACAGTGTGTAAAGAAAACTAAAGACGGTTCTACTGTATCTGAATAAATGAAAACAAGAGTCGTATCAGAGAATATAGGGGCAAATAATTTCAGTGTGATTTCAACAGGATTTTTAAAAGCATCTACAGTATTTGATAGCTGATGTCTAAGTGATGTCTGAGGGGAGATCTGCTAATCACAGTCACTGTGACGTCAAGGAAATAAAATTCAAACAGGAAAATGGTGAGCGACAGTTAGCAGCTCCCATGATGCATTGCAACGATTTTATCAAGACAGTCTCCCAACTCCAAACTACTCACGCATACAGTGTGTACAGTATATGAATCGTTGGCAAAAAAATATGTTTTTTACAATACTTATAAAACTATATTGTACAGTATCACTGTTTTGTCTGATTACATCATTGTCATGAGATTTATAACCTCACAAAATCAGACAGACAGATAGACAGACAGACTCACTGACCAACAGAAGGAAAGAAAGAAAGAAAGAAAGAAAGAAAGAAAGAAAGAAAGAAAGAAAGAAAGAAAGAAAGAAAATACAAAGGCTACTTCTGAAGTCTGTGTGCTTGTTTGCGATGATTTGTACGAAACTGCCAAGCGAGGGAAATAAAGGATTTGTAATGGTGCCTAAATTGGACAGGAAATATGGGCTATTGATCGGCCATTTTGATTCACTGTGGAATACACATAGTGTGATGTGTCAATTTTACGTTCCTCAGATTCCTAATGAAATTCTGAGACACTAAATCTTGGCAGTATTTCTACAGTCAACAAAGGCCCGTGTATCTCACAACAGCTTTACAAATGACCACCCTTGAATTCACAGATTCCATTTGTAACTCAACCTCAAAGAATTATTCATGATAACCTGATGTTGTTCAATGACAATGAATCTCTGTGTGTTATGTGTAGTCAGTGTTTATTTATTAAATGAATAGTTTACTTGTGAATTATCCTCTAGGATGCTGGCTGGCAGTGAACAGTAATTCATTATCTATTGTTGAGTTAATGCATCCACAGCTGCTGGTTTTAATATCACCAAAAATATAATGAAACTAGAACAGACTCTGTGTGATTCAGCACATTGTTTTAAAATCTTTAACAATAAGATAAATCATTTTGATTCTCTCATTAATAGCAGTTTAAAGTATCTTATTCTCTGTAATTCTAAAAGGTTTTTAATGGTATGAGGCACGTTTTGGTTCTACCTAAAACTCAACCAATTTCATTGTGACACTAGATTCAAGATCTCATATGAATTAGGATTTTGCAGTAGTTACAAAACAAAGATATTTGCATTGATTTTATTGCGCTTCATTTGGGAACAGCAGAGGTCTGAGGAAAGAGATGTTAACGGGTGTGTTAATCTGAAAATCGATCGATGCGATTTACCAGAAATATTTAATAGTTTGTACCCCCCCTCCCCTCTCTCTCTCTCTCTCTCTCTCTCTCTCTCTCTCTCTCTCTCTCGCTCGCTCTCTCATACACACTCGCACGCGCTCGCACGCACGCGCGCAGCACTCAGTTCGAGTCCGTGGCGTCGCGATCAGTCTCGCGCTCAGCGCGCGTGGAGAAACAGCGGCTCCGGGTTTCCTGGCGGATAAACGAGTGACGGGAGCGAGTTCATCCGTTCTTCAGGAATCGGTTGAAGGCGACACGACGCGAGACGCCCGGTGCGAGCGGTTCCCGTGTGCGCGAGCGACGCGATGGATTCCTCAGCTGGGCGCGCGCGTGGAAACACAGGTGCGTTCATCACCTGCGCGCGAGTCGTTTCCATACACAGACACATGATTGACGTTCGTGTACACAGACTGATGCGTTACTGAGCTTGTGTGTTACTGGACAGAATCGCCAGCGTTGTTTTTGTGTTCAGAAAGTGTTGCGTTGTGTGTATCTGACGGAGATAACGAGGTACTTTCGTATAGACTGAATATGATATTTAAATAGTACGCCGATGTTCTTAAATGAAAACGGTGCGTGTCCAAAACCATATCATACCCTGTCCGAGGGGCTTTGCTTTGGCGCATTTTTGTTGTGAGGTTTACCGTGATTGTTTTGTGTTAGGACAGCCCTAAATCTCTGCCTCGGTACCAGAATACAATGATGTTATAAAAATACTTTATTTACTCAAGTACTAAATATTTGCCATATTCGTGTATCATGGTAATTGTGAGACACCATCGTGCATTAAAGAAGGTACCAAGGTAGTGCTACCACTGTATTACTTTTACAGTTACTTAAAAATACAGTTAGTAATAACAACATAAATTGACCTTATATATTTAATTGTATATACCTAGTGTCATCATTGTATTATATAGACTAAGCTCAATTCTACCCTCTACAGTACAAAGTTGGATCGTTACTAGTTACTAGATCGTTACTAGATAAACTAGTCTTTTTGACGTTTGGGAATGCACATTTACGCATGTATTTATGCATGTATATATTATACAGTATTTGGTGGTGATCTAGTGATGATGTAACATGCTGTGGGTAGATACGATGCTGTGGGTAGATACGATGCAGCCCCAAAGCATTTCCTGCACACCAGTTCAGTTAACTGTAGTTAGTTCAGTTGTAAATGGTCCCCTATACAAAAACGAGTTAGATCGCACGAGTGAACTGGTGAACCAAAGCATTCAATCTGACATCCAATCTGCGGTTTCAAATGCACATTTAAGTTATTTTTAGAAGCTATTTCTCCGTAATTCCCTTTATTGGTGTCTCAGGAATTTATTGGTATGTAATTGAAACTGGGATTGTTGTGCCTCTTTGTCTGGTGCTGCTATTTAAGTTGTAACGGGCAAAGGAGAGCGAGCAGAAGAAGTATTCCAGTTTCAGTCCCTCGCTGGGCGTCAGCGATTCTGAACCAATCCAATAGTTTACTTGAAGCCATTCATCACACAGGTGGAGGTAATGGGCACAGCATCAATTTTCATTAGCAGCTGCATTCAGTCTAAACCTGACTCATTGTTTAAGTCCAACCAGATTAGATCAGGTGAGTGGCGAGGGGAACCATTAGGTGTAACTGTCGGTGACAGCAGCCATCGAGAAAACGGTAATTGCCAAAATTAAATATCTATCAATAATCTTCTTCCGAGACCCCACCGGACTGAAACCTGCTGTTGTTTCTCACTGAGCTGTTTGTTTAAAGCTGCCGTCTGTAACCTTCGGCTCTCTACCGCCATCTGTGTTTGAAACCTAAAACTGCAGGTTACTTTACATATTTTTTTACGTTATGTTGAAGTTCAACTTACCACAAATTGCATCCAATTTCCCACAAAATTGGACGCAATAGCTAGAATTATAAATCACTATTATATGCTTACTGTTGGGATTGCTGGTAAGGTAAGCAGAAGTGTTGGATTTGTATTCATTTTCAATGAAAAAACACAAACTGCGACTTCAGGAATGGCTGATCTGTTTGCTGTTTGGAGCTTTTTGCCACAGGCTAACCGATTCACCTTCAATTAAACGAACGAGTGGTTGTTTATTTTTGGAGTCCCTGTGGCTCGTCTTGGGGAAGCAGGCGGCTCCCACAATTTTACCAAAGCAGGTTTTCAATTAAGTGCAAATACCTGAGTTGAGCTTCGCCGGTCACCAGAGATTTTGATCAGATCTCTCGCCTAACAGTAATGCTACTGTAATCATACGGTTCATTATGTCTAAACCTCGTTTTGTGTGTAGTAAATGAAAAGACTTACGGCTGCGTCATGTGACCTTTTTTCATAGATAAAGGTTTTAGAGTCTCCCAGGGGTAACCATTAAAAATAAGACGCCTGTCTCAACGGAGCAGACGCGCCGAGTTTGTGGACTAAATGCTTCAGTTGCGCAGCTGTTCTGAGGCTCATGAGTGCTGCAGAAATGCTACAACATGCTGGCATTTGAGACGTGGTTGCTGCTTTATAAAGTCGTGTCTTATCGGCAGCTGCTGATTTGGAAAGCTAGTTTTCAGTTAAAGATGTGCTAAACTGTTGGTACGGGGGTTATGGTTTGCAGTGCTGGTTTATTGAGCAACAGTAAAAAAATTGGCAGGAGTTTTACAAGAATTTGTGCGTATCGAGCCAAAAGTCTCTTCTGTAGGCCAAAGCCACAGACTGAACGTTCACGCATACCGACAGAGGAAAGGAGAAATATGGAAGGAGCAAATTTTTCTGGATTATTTTTATACTCCACCGAGCACAGCAAAATGCTTCACAGTTTTGTAGTCAACCAAATGGTTCTTCTGATTGTTTACTCGCTATAGAGAACAAGCGAGTGCGAGAATTGATGAACGGAAAAGAGAATCAGGCAGCGTCGAAAAACAAGCCGTTTGTTTAATAGAGTGAAAGTGTCGAGATTACAGCTGCTAATTGCTTAACTACAGAATTAAATTTACTGCGTTTAAAAGAACTTGTGACTCGCAATTGAAAACGACAACAGGCGTAATAGCTGTAATAGTACCAGCCTGATCGTACAGATTAAAAGCGCGCTTGATAAGATGCGATGCGAATCCTTGTGAGTTTGCATTTTCCATCCGTGTTCAGTTATTTGTTTATTTCATCAATCGGCACTCATTTCCTCTTCCCTCCCGTAAGAGACAACTCGAGCGATTTTAATATTCCATGAGATCGTGTTAGATGAATTAAAGGCTGAAAATTGCTAGCAGTGGGAAAGACACATTTTTAGGCATGTAAATGTATTCTGTTCTTTTGTTTTTTTTGTGAAGAGAAAGCTGGGCATCTTTCCCCTCAGGATCTCCGCGAGCTTTCCTGACAGTATCACCGGTATGCTTGGCCCTAATGTGTACCAGATTCAATGCACAGGCTGTAATGTGTGCAGATAATTAATATTCTCCTGATTCAGTTAGAGCGTGCAGTTGTTGTAGAGCCAGATGCTTGTGTGTTTGGATCCAGATGTCTGCAGTGTTGCCCATCATTTGTGTGTTTTTCACTGTTTCTGCTGCTGTCTGTGGTGAAAGTCTGTGGTGAGTTTGGGTGAATCTTACAAAGAAAATGTCTCTATAAGGGTCATATTTTACCAAACCAAATGACTGCTTATTGGTGGTTGCTAACTTTCCAACAGTGATGTTAGGAAAACATCTAAAAAAACTGGACATTTTGAACGTTCCTAGATCTTTCAAAATAATGTTTTTAACATTTTTGTTACCTAATGGTAACATTAGGGAAACGTTCTTGCAAACTAAAATTGCTGTGTAGTGACACTGCCATGATAGTTCCCTCCTCCAGTGCAAACTAGAGCTGCTCGATTATGACAAAAATCATAATTGAGATTATTTTGTCCAGTGTTAAGATTATTTAAAATGATTTTTGATTGACTTCAAACATCATCTTTGCCTGATCTGAGTAAACATGCCACAGCCTCGGGGGGGTGTTCAGAACCCCACAGATCAGCTCCAGTAATGATGATGTTTATCATGGCAAACACCAACAATTATTTTTGTACTTGCATTATGATACATAAAATTGTGAGGAAAAATCATCATAATTCTAATAATCTCCAGAGTTTTAATGGGCAGATAGTCATTTCTTTTGATTTTGGGTGAAATGTGTTAGTTTTCTAAATGAAGAGCATAAAAAGGTTCTAGATGTAAAGAGAATAAAATGTTCTTACACCTGTCAGGCTTCTGGAAGGATTGTATCTACACAGAGCAGCACCGAGCGTGCGGATGCCACGACTAGAGGAGTTATTCGTCACGGGTATGTGAGCCGCTTGCTGCAGGCGATGTGTAAGTCATGCGACGCCGCGGGCCAGACGCGTCAAAAGCTCTCAGCTGAGGTTTGTTCTACACTTCATATGGATCTCTCTTTTGTGCGGCTAATGCTGAGCTGGGCAAATACAGATTAGCCCGTGAGGTGTGCTGTCTGCTTCTGCACTTGGATCTAACAGGACTTCTGCTTGACTCTCAGACTTCCAGACTCCTCTGAAAAGCAGCTAAACACACAGTTTTAGTCACAGATGGCAACACATTTGTTCACCTTCCTATTTTTTTAACAATTGCTGAAACAATTTGCAACAACAGCTGTCAGCACAATAATTAATCATGATAAATATAGCCTTTAGCCTACACCAGCTCCCAACTGGTTTTGCATCAAATGGTTTACAGTATCAAAATTGTTTATTGTTCCAAAGTGACATGTCATATATTGAATTAAAAAAGCTATTTGATTAACATTCTTATAACCAAGCAATAAAAAAACGGAACTTTTAAATAATCCTAGAACTTTGTTACGTAATGGAAATGTTAGGGAAACGTTCTTGAAAGCTAAAATTGTTAGCCGAGAAGCTACAAACGCTGCACCATCTACAGTACCGAATATGTGATCTAGTGGTTGGATCTTGTTCATGCGTACTGATGGACATTTTTCACAAAATCCTCAAATTCCAAAAGATTTTCTAAAATAAGACCCCAAAACGTAGCAGCTTTAAATGTTAGTTTTTTGTAATTGTACCAGGTGCATGAATGTCCATTTTAAATATTGGATCATTTTCTTTATAAGTCTATTTTATTATATACTATTACTGTTGTTTTTCCTCGCTGAAGATCAGGGCCAGTGACCCATTTTTGTAGCAGTATTACACCTGACTGTGCTGCATTGCCCTGCGGGAAACTTTCATGAACTGAAAGTTGCTCCATTTGCATGTGCTAAGAATCATTTCCCTGTTTTTGCATGCTAAACCTTTCCCTCCCCAGCTCCCATATTAACTAGCCATACTTGTCTTTAAAAGTTTGGCCTACATTTGGCTCATTTGGTGTCCGTGGAGACGGCTCGTGAGCTCTTTCTGTTAAATTGGCCGAGATGTAGATTGATGAAATCAGTCGGAGCAGATTTCTGATTAGCTCTTTAGGGAAAATGGAAGGATTAGCTAAAGCGCTACGCATCGCCTCAGTCCATCTCACAAAACTCCCAAACCTGACGACATCTTTGGCTTTAATAGCTGCAAGACGTAACCCAGTGCTACCAACTAATTCTGCAAGTCTCCTGTGGCCTCATTTTTTAGTCGAGTAGACATTAGCATTTTGAAACGTCTTATCTGACCTCTTTAGCACCGTGTGATGAGTTTAGGGCTGTGAGGACAGTGTGATGTTAGTCCATCTCTTATTCTTATTTAATAGCCAGTTTTAAGCTAGTTACAGTGCAGAGCAAAGCTAGCCTAACATCCAAATTTGCATGTTTGAGCGTAACTACGTCATTCATAAGATTGTGCTTCACTTTTAACCTTGAACTCATGATCACACCAGATAAATAAGTGCTTATGTTAAGAACATGTTTTGTTAAAGACACCCTGTGCTGATAATCAAGTTTATGATGTCGTTTATGTCTATGTGGTGTTTTTTAATGTGATTTAAAACATGGTTTGAAACCGCCCTGTTATCTACATCACAAACATGTTGTAACTAATCACATCAACAAGTGTGCAAAGTGTAGATCAGGTAGTCCAGGTTGGTGTGATTGCGTGGAGGCGGGGACAAATTTGCATATTCATGAATATGCATATTCTAATTAAGGCAAGGGTGTAGTTACATTCAAGCTATTTTAAGGCACAAAGCAATTATTTTAACAGGAAAAAACATTTAAATAATTCGTTTTGATTATCTATTAAATTTGATGATATAAAAGTATGTTTTAAGAGATTTAGTTCCATTAATGGTTCTTGTGTTTGTGTTTTTCTGCCGATGCACTAAGAACATCATGCTGAAGTACATGTGCTGCTTCTGCAGTGCACGAGGTTCTTCGAAAGCACTAAAAGTATCATTAATGGAACCGTTAGGAAAACAGAATCGTAAAGTGAAATTGGAATTGGAATCAGAATCATTAAATTCTCCTCGATTCCCATCCCTGCTCTTAAAACCGTCTGTGCCATGTGTCTGGAAATGTGTATTGATCGCCTTCCCTTGTATAAAGCCCCCTAAACTCACCGAGTATCAGAAGATCCACCGTGAGACGCTCTGACAGGACGCGCTCATTAATGCTCGGTGTATTCTCATGAGGTTTCCTGGATGCGACTGGCTTTGTGCTTTCCTCTGTTCAATTTGCACTCGTTTCGGAGTAATTGGACGATGGTGTGTTTGGAGTGCGCTCTTAAAGGGGAGTGGTTCAGTCGAAAGCTTTTGACACCTAATTTAAAATATTGTTTCATCAGAAAATTCAGAAGCAGATGCATTAAGGGGTGAATTTATCAGTCCACTTCACGCGCGAAAAGATTATTTTACAGCTTCAGACGAGAGCCGAATCCTTCCTGCATGTTGTGTGTTACGCTGCTTTACACACTCTTGTGTGGCTACACAATTACACAATAGGTGTGTGTGTGTGTGCGTGTGTGTTCATTTTCTATCATTGTGGGGACCAAATGTTCTCACAAGGATGGGGAAAGTCACACACACACCTACATTGAGGGGACCAGCCAGCATTGATTACTAAATTAAACATTCTAAATATGCTCTTTTAAAAATGTTAAAATTCAAAAAGGTTTCTGTGAGGGACAGTGTGTTCAGAGTAAAAACCATTATGTCTATAGAAGGTCCCCACAAAGCATAGAAACGTTATGTATAGTAATAGCAGAAATGTTGCCCTTGTGAGGTGATAATTTAGGTCCCCATGAGGAAACAAGCTTAAAGATCCTTCTGTATGATTTATATGAAAATGTAAAATGGCAGAAAGTTTTCTGTGAGGGTTGGGTTTAGGGGAAGCGTAAGTGTAACAGGATAATCTACAGTTTATAAAGTATACAAATCATTATGTCTATGGAATGTCCCTATAAAACATGAAAACTCAATGTGTGTGTGTGTTTAATGGCTCTGTTTTTCAAATACCTGCAAAATGCAGGAGGCAAAATATTGTTGTAATGTTGTGGTGTGTGGTACCGCGTAGAGTCAAATGAAATTACCTCGAGATTAAAGTCGTCTCATAGAAACGCTGCTCATTTGATTTCTGTGGCTTACTTTATTATCCCGCACAAACTCTATTTTCCTTCCTGTACTGCTGGATATATTTATTATTTATTCATTTTTTGTGCTCTTTTGTTTTCAGACTTTCATGAAAGTTTTTATAGAACAGTGGAGGAAATAGAACAGAAAGACCAAAACAGACACTGTTGTTTTTCCCTTCAAAGAGAATCTGCTGGAGAAACCGTGAATCCTCAGTGAATTTGTAGAGACTGATTCCCTCGAACTCTCCAGGTGCTCCGGCATAAACTTGCGCTTTGCTGAGCAACAGCGTAAAGGTCGAGATTTTATTACTGTGCTTGTGAAAACAAGCGTCACTGTTACTGTTGCAAATCTCAGCTGAAGTCGTGCAGTGATCCTGCTTCAGGTATTAAAACACACTGGACATGAAAGATATGTGATACTACTGTTCAGTACAGGACCAGAAAGAGACCACTTAGCAACTACCCAGAACACTCTAGCAACCACCTAGCGATGTGCTAAAAATGTCTCCATGTCCTAATACTAAAGATCTAGGACACGTCAGATGTTAAACTGAAACCTGTATGGTGAAATTTTATAACGTTGTGTTGTCGATAACCCTTTAAAAACGCCGCCAACCGTTAGCAGTTAAAAAAGCATCACCGTCGGGATACATTGAGATGTTCTGCAAAGTAAATCTGACCTTTAGCTTCTAATGTCTAATGTCAGAAGTGTGTTTCAAGAGGAGAGAAAATCTCCCACAATCCTTTGCAAACTCACATTCGGCTCTGAATTTATTCTCGTTTGGTGAGAGCTTGACCCTTAACCGTGCGAAAGTTTCCAGACTGTTCTCTGCTATTAAAGATGAGCGACTGCGTTTTGTCATATTTGTGAAGTACGCCCTTGCACCTCCGCCATCCCCTCGAGTGGAATATATTAAAGTATAATTTAGGATTTTTTTTTAATCTAAATTTTCTCATTGAAATGAGACTCTACGCACCGAGAGTTTTCTTTGGTCCTCTGGGATTTCGAGATAATGAGAGAGATGTTTGTCGGCTGCTTTGACAGGGTGACATGTAAAGGAAGAACAGTCTGTGAACTGATTTCACACGCAAATATAACAGATCTGAACAGCTGGAGTCTGTTAATACTCTGAGTTTAGTCTAGCATCAGATTTTAATTTTACACAAACAAACACTTTTGTGTTTGTTTTAATCCTCAGTTTATTTCAGTTTGTGATTTTGTAGGCTTCAGGAGGCTAAAGTTAGCCTTTTTTAAAATTCATACACTTAAATTAAGGTTCTTAAAAGGCGATGCCATAGAACCATGTCCCCAAAAAACTATTTTGGCACAGGTTCCTAAAAGAACCATTTCTTTCTTTGCAAAAGTGTAAAGAACCTTTTATTCACCAGAAAGGTTCTACAGATGTTCTTTATGGAACCATACAGCAAATAATGGTTCTGTGGCATCCTGAAGCACATATTTGCTTCAGTGTAGTGTGGATGAATCTGTCTTTATTATTTTATGTTGTGCGCTGCAGTCGAAAAGTATTTGCTGTCCATTTGTGGCCATGACTAATAGTGATTTAGAATATATAAAACATCAGTAAATCATCTTTGTCATGACAATCCATTAACTACAGTTAAATTTGAGTTTAATTCCAGAGAAATGACTCATTTCATGTCTGATTACCAAATAATTGCGTGCTGTAAACAATGGCCGAGTCTTAGCGCTAAATGCTAATTCACCTCGTTTTCCTCCGATAACAGCCTCTATCTTCAGAGATATGCGGCTTACACTTTTTATTATAATATGAATAATACAGTAAAACAATCCTGCCGTCTGTTTCGTTATTAAAAGGCTCTTCATTTCGAAGATGCGTCTTCATTATTCTCGCACGCGCTCAGAGCTGATAACGCCGCCTCATTTGCTCGCATGCCCCTCAATTTTCCCTCAGACAATAATGCTGAATATTTCTCGCAGCTGCTGCGAGGATGCGCAACTTATTCCATGTGCGTGCAGGATTACAAAGGTTAATCAGCAATTTTAGGCTTATTATGGCCAAACAGTAGCAAGACTAAGCTAACAGAGCTAAAACGGATGATAGATGAGGCAGATATAATCGACCGGTCTGAACTCTCTGTCCAGTGTGCGTTGAAGTCTCTGTTAAATGATGATTAGAAGGTGTTTAATGGCTTAAACACATCTCGTCTCATTGGATCATCGAAAATATGAGTCACAGGGTCATATTGATCCTGTTTCGCTGTGTTGGGTGAATTCTGTAGCGGTTTGGCAAAGAGAAAAGAACAGGGGATTGAATGTTCATGTCATTGAAGATGGTAACCAAACATTTCCACCTATAAAATAGTTACTAGTCCACATGTTCAGGTTTAGTTAGTTAATGAATTGCATTAACTTCATCACACATCAGATATCACAGCTGATGTTAAAGATAGTGTCATTTCTGAGCCACTAGCATCACCAGACAAATGTAAAAAAATATATATATTTTGTATATATATAACCGGTTTCCCAGCTAACAACAAACATTCTAAGAACATTGCATGTTTAAAAATGTTTAAATAACATTTCTGTAACAAGCAATAATGTTAAATCAACATTCCTAGAATGTTCAAAATAACATGTAATGTTTTTAAAACTTTGAAACATTAGGGAAACGTTCTTGCAATTTAAAATGGTTAAACTGGGTTCCTGAATATAAAGCTCAAGTTTATGGAATTTTACAGGATCTGATGCATGTAAACAGTTACTTACTACATCTGCTTGGGGTTTGATTTCATGTACATTTATGCATTTGGCAGACAGACGTAAGTGATTTAGAGCGCAATGATGCTATACATGTTATTAGTACTTGTGTTCTCTGAGAATCGATCCCTCAACCTTTGTGCTGCTAACGTCATGCTAACTGAGCTACAGGAACATGAGTTACGTGGTTCCTCCATGAGTTGGGCACGGAGAGCTTACTCATGGAAATGCAGTGGTTGGTCTGAGCGATGGCCTCAGCTGTATGCAGACATCTGGTTTGCACATGGACATCTGTGTTCATTATATAAGTGTCTGAGGCAGGAAAGTGGATCCAGCTGTTTACCGCCTGACTTTCTTCACTGAGTGTCGTCAGTGCGCATGAACTGTGATGTTCAGTCAGAGCTTCCACCGAGTGGCTCTCGGAAGCTCTTGAGAAGTGCTTTTGAAGTATTTGTCTCTGATGGAGTGGCGCGGTGTCGCTTTCCAGATGATTTTAAATCAGGTGAGGTAGTTTCAGACTTGCTTTTATGATGCAGTTGTTGTTGCTCGGACTGTCTTCGCTTTGTTGTTTTCTTGTTGGTTTAGTGGCCGTTGTTTACTCTGTGTGTTCAAAGAGAGAATCGTTTCTAATGAAGCAGAGATTTTTCAGCAGCTCATAAGTGTACGTGTGACTGAAACACTCCTCTATTGCACAACATTAAACAAAGAATTAAATGTAGTGTAGTGTTACAATCACCACTGTAAAAATAATACATCATCTTGTGTAAATCATATCAGAAGAGCACAACAAAGTGAAAAAAATAACATTTTATATCGCTGAATAGTGTTTCAGCACTAATTGGCAGTAATTCGTGTTGTTGCCGGGAACGATAAAAGTGAGACATGCGTGATAATTATTTGACTCGGGTAAATTGTTTTTAGTCCGCATGAACTGTATGTTTCAACCGTCTTCAGCGTTATAACACAATTTAAAGTGAAATTTAAAAAATGGAGGGCGTGGCCTGTTTTTTCACTGTGAGTTGATTGGCTCTGGAAAAACAGGCGTTTCATAGCTCACAGCAAACAGTGTGAGGGGAGTGGTTAACAGCTCTGGCTCCGCCCAAGCCGTTACTATCTGTATTTGAGACTGAAATGTCGGAATATATATATATATATATATATATATATATATATATATAAAATATATGTGTGTGTGTGTGTGTGTGTGTGTGTGTGTGTGTGTGTATATATATATATATATATATGTTTGTATGTGCTGTTATCAAATAATACGTTTATCAAATAAATGACTCTGTAGCTATTACCGTGTCTTGCATAATCCTCTCAAACAAATGGAGACCAGTGGATTATCCATAATGAAGAGAACATTACTCACACCAAGTGATGTGACGGCTGCATGTAATTGTCTGAGCATGTATAGTTTAAGAGTGACTCTGTAACAGCTTTGCTGGGGAGGTGGTGATGAGTTTGGGGGATGTATTTTAAGACGGCCTCTCAGGATGGGTTTTAAGTGTGCTGACAGCATGCTGTGCTTTTAACATGCTAACAGTTACTGTCAGCACACAAAACCCTCCTAGAGCTGTGCCGCTGAACATCCCTTTTAAAACATCACCCTTGAAAAGAGCAGAAAATGTAGATAAATCGTTACAAATATTGCTATAATACTCATCTAGACAGGGTCGAGGTAAAAAGGCATTTGGTGTTTTAGAATCTAAGAAAACAAAGGTTTTTGAAGTACTCTGATATCGGAGGAGGTGCAAAGATTTTATTAACATGTTTATTTTTCTAAAGCTGCAATCTGCAACGTTTGCCTCTACTGCCATCTCTGTTTAAAACAAAACTGCAGGTCCAGAGTTATTTTCTTCACGTGAATGACCACGTGAAATTCACGTTTAAATTCTAAGCAGCTGCTGTGAGAACAGCTACAAACGCCGCGTCATCTACAGCACATAAACATGATATAGTAGCCGGATCTTCTTTCTGTTTACTGACAGACACTTCGCAGATAAAGCTACAAAGCACATTTGGTGTAATGGGCAAATATCTCGATGTGTTAGTCAGGTTAGGATCTTTCCTTGATAAATGAATGCAGTTTAAGGTCCACACATTGTCGTATATTAAGCATACTTGGTGTAACTTCATTACACTTCCTCTTTAACTCTGTGAATTTCCAGAAGTATGTTGATTTGAAACTAGTCTAGAGCAATAAGCAGTAGCGTTTGCTTCGATGGCTCTATAAAGCGTCTGGAATGCCTGAAGTATAATGGTATTTAAACTGAGATGTGTGCGCTGGTCTATTTATCCTGTCACAGTCTGACTTATGAAGTCTTGAAGCAGAACTAGTGCAGTACTAGCGCAGGCAGCCTAATAGTCAAGAATGCCGTCTGCTGTCACAGAGGTTGCAGGTTTAATTCCACGGACGGCTAATCCAGGAATCAAAGACCCAGCTAGCAATTTTAGGGTGTAAGAAGGATTCTTTAGAGTAACAAAAGTGTTCCTGCTATTTTATAAGTTCTAGGAATGATTAACACATGCTTTTTAAACGTTGTATTAACGTTATTGCATGGTTAAGAATGTTATTCAAGCTTTCTGTAATGCTTTTTTGTAACGCTTTTAAAATGTTGTGACAACTTTGAAAGAACGTTTCTAATGTTTCACTCAGCACATGTAAACACATCTTTCCTGTCACTTTTTGTCTTTAGTCACGTAAGTTTCCACTTTTGAAACCGGTTGTGTGAAATGTTTTGTTGAAAAAAGTCTAGTCAGCATACTGGGATTTTTGATGACCACTGCTTCCTTCTGCAGGATTAAGATTTAAAGAGAACCTTCTGGTTTGTTGTTGGTCCAGAGAGAGAAATGAAATATTGAGGTTCTGTGTGTGTCTGTGGAGGAGTGTAGTGGGTCATTGACTCATATTAAGCCGGTTCTGAATCAGAATCACTCAGCTTTGTCATTTTTATGTTCCTGACAGTCCTACAGAGCCAAGCAAATACAAGAAGCCTGAAATGAAGGTTTGATCTTATGTCACTTTGATCTTGGGTCTCTCTCTTTGTCTCTCTTTCTCGCTCCCTCTTTCTCTCTGTCTCTTTCTCTTTAAGGGTTAAGCTCAGGGTTAGTGAAGCATAACTAGATAACTATTTCCAGGCCTGTGTTTTAAGATCAGAGGGTAATTGTTGTTGAACTCGTATCTGCTGACCACTGATGTAAATATTGGCTCGTTTCTGCTGCAGGTTAAATGGGAATAAATCTTCTGTAGTAGGTGAAAAATATGACACCCATACTTCAACTGAGTCAGAGCTGCATCGGTTTGTAAAGGTCAGAACTGAGAATAGAGCAACAAATGTCAGAATGAAGAAGTCTTTGAAGGAGTGTTACAGTACGAGTAAACGAAATGTCATCGTCTTCGAGTGCACAACACAAAAGATGGATTTAGTGCATCGTCCCGAGGGTGTGTATAATACATAACAATCGAACTTATTCCACATGTGAGGGGCTCAAGAAAACAGCCGTGGGCAGATTGATATATGAAGTCATTATGGTTTGTTTGTATTGGATGTCTGACTCCAGACGTCTTTCACAAACCGTCAGAAAACAAAGTTGAGTTTTTGAGGTCAGGTGATTCACAGCATCTCTCCATCACTGCAAGCGGGGTAATTATTGATCAAATCTCTGCTTTTTCACTTCCTCTCTCAGTCACTGCGTGTTCTTGTCTGAAGTTTCAGACGTGCTTTTATCAGTGATTGTTTATGTACTAATCACAATTTTGTATGGCTAGAAATAGTCGTACCTATATGTATTGAAGTCGAATGAATCACTGTAAGATAAGGAGACAGTTTCGAACACTGATCTGTTATGTACTTGCTCAAAAACTGAATTTCCAAAACATGGATTGCAGATTTGATCAAATGAAAGATACTATGAAAGACACCAGCAAACAAGAGGCTTTCCTGTAGCTCAGTGGTTAGAGCATGGCTTAACAATGCCATGGTCATGGGTTCGATCCCAGGGATTGCACATACAATGTATAGTATAATGCAATGCAAGTCGCTTGGGATAAAAGCATTTGCCAAATGCGTAAATGTAAATTAGGCCTCTTGTACATTAGTGTACATTGATGGTTTGTCATGTGCATAATTTTTCGGTGGTAACTTACACAGTGTTGCTGTCTGCGTGTCATCTGAATATTTTACAATATGCAATAATTCATTGTTACTGCAACAGTAAGACAGTGTTGTCCACTGCAGATGTATCGCAGTATAAACACTAAACTGCTTAAACAGATTAACAGTTTGATGAAACCCTGAGAAGCTGCTTTACTTCCTAACTAGACGTTACCGTGCGTGTCAGGCCGTTGTAGGTCGGATGTGCCGGCGCGGGTGTTGATTTTACTGTCGGTTTGTGTCGCATTTGTTTGAGGTCCAGTGGTTGAGAAGGAAACCGTCCCGAGATCGTTTGGTCTATCGACCGTCTGAGTCTGACAGAAAATGATCAATACACCCTGACGGATCAATTGTCGGTTTCAAGTTTCCGCTGCTCATCTGTCGTGTGTCGCAGTCCTCACAAACCTCATCGGAAACAACCGAATTAGGCCTGTGACAAAGCGCTCATTTATATTTAACACAACTGCAGCGTTTAGCGGCAGGTATTCACAGCAAACGTCTCCAGCGGCGTGAGTTCGGCGAGTGGAACCCTGTTCAGCAGATGCTTTTGTTTTGCCTCCTCTCTTTATCTATTCTGCTGCCATGGGTGTGCAGCGTTAATGTGGATTCTCAGGGACGACAAGGAGTGATAAAAAACGTTATTGGTACTGCGACCTCTCCAGCTCTTATCTCCCATAAACACTTCTTCAGAGTTTTACAGGCTGCAGAGACGGCGCACGCTGCTCCAGCCGAAGGGCGTGCGCCCTTTATTTATTCATCACATGACTGAAACAAGGATGAAAGTCGCGGCAAGAGAAGCTTGTTGTCTGATAAGCTCTTGTTCTGCTGATAAAGACTCTTTCTAAAGTTGAAATGCCATCAGCGCCTCCATTTCACGCTTTCCTGGACTCTGATGTCTGATCTGCTTTTGAAGTAGAGCTGATGTATTTTCCAAAAATTAGTTTTAAATATTAGAGGTTTTATAAGGAAAGATGTTACGAAGACAAAACAGTTTTTTTGGTATTTAAAAAAAAAGCTAACTGAGGCCATTTCGGATTTCAGATTTTTTCTAACTGTCTCTTCACCATCATGTTTGTATTTCTTGAGATACCCTTTAATTAAACGTTCTGCATTACATTATTTTGTTATTGTTGTATTATAGAAATGAGAATTTAATGATAATCATCGTTGAGAATAATGACAGTTTCAAAACAAACTCGACCGAAAATCATCTGGGTGTGTTGTGGTAATTTTGGGGGAAATGTACTAATTGTCATTCAAATAATGTTCAAATAACCATAATGGTCCTCAAAACGCTAGGCTTCATTTCCTGTATACAAAACAGCTGATATTTTTATGTCGGTGTTGTGCGACTAGTGCATTTTTTTTGTGACGCTCATAATCTCACTTGTTTATTTCATGATGTGTGAACACAGATCTGACTCTAAACAGAAATTCGGTTACAGTAGATTTGAATCGCATTTGAATTCAGCAGATTTGAATATAAAGTGGTGGACACAGATCGACATCAGCAGGCGTTTGGAGCGCGTGCGAGCGGGCGAGTAGATTTGTGACTGTGTGTGGCTCACCGGGCCGACTCTGTTCAAATCTGTTTCCACACAGACATTTCATGACACTTTCCAGGCACTTATGCAAATGTGCAGCAGCGGCCTAACAGATTGTATTTGACACACCTCTCTCTCTCTCTCTTTCTCTGTCTTTTCCTCGTACCATCTGTTCTCTCTGCGTTATCACTTGTGTTTCCTCTATATATCGCTCTTACTATCGCTCACATTTGAGGTTAGAACAGTCTCCGAACCCCAAGTTTTAAACTTAAACACAGTTTGTGCTGCCGAATGATCTTGTGGCTTGTTGAGGAGAGATTTGATACTGCTGGATGATAAACTCGTAAATTTTCATTGAAGTCTTGACCTGATCCACAAATAACCAGCACATCATAGAGATAAATAAAGGTGTGGCCTCTTTAAAACCATAAGCAAACACCCGAACACCCTAGCAATGGCAATGCTAAAGTCCACTCAGAACACATGCATAGCAACATCCTGGCAACCACCCACTACACTGTTAGAAACTGCCTAGCAATGCCCTGACAACCACCCACAATGTTGTTAGCAACTGCATAGCAACGTCCTGGCAACCACCCACAGCACTTTAGCATTGTGGTGGGTTTTAAACAGGCAAACAACAGTCACATTTTGTTCAATGTAATTTAAATTCACGTGTTCTCTGAGATGGTCTGTGAGCCCATTTCTCTCATAACGTCAGTATCACCTTCAGCAGGAAACAGAAGTGCAGAATCTCAGATGGTCATTATAGATAAGACTGCTGGATGAGATCTGCTTCACACAGGGTGTAAAATTACAGCCGTGTCACGTGAAGGTTAGTTGCCATGGAATGCGTTCCCTAAAAACTGCTACTGAACAGTCTTTTCCTGCGGTGTGAAATGATGATTTCTGTGTCTTATTCTGAATTTCTCCTTTCGGAACGTTTACTAACGCTTCCTAAAACATTGTTTGTTTTTACAGTAATGTTAGTAGAATGTATTTTTAACATTATATCTTAAATCAAAGATGTTCCTCTTAGGTTTTGAGTATAACATTTTAAAAATGTAACAGAATTAAAAAAAAATATTTGGATAACGTTCTTATAACCAAGAACTAAAGTTAATACAATGTCTAAAAAAACAGTTTTATGAACATTCCTGGAACCCTTTTGTTACTTAATGGAAATTTTGTAACAACCTACAACTGTTAGCTGGGAAGGCCATTTTTACTAGAAACCACATCATGGTAACTTTGGCAGACCTCATTCAAGTCCATTTCTCTGCAGATAGATTTCTCCCTCTGTGTTCCTCCATCTGAAGAACTCGCTCTAAAGCAAACACATGGAGCTGTTAAAATGCCTCTCTTTCCTCTGAGGTGAAGCTTTGTTTACAACACTGATAAATTCAGAGCATCTCTCTGCAGCTTCAGTGATGGATCGGTCTCATCATTTGGCAGAAAGCATCTCCTCACAGACGCTGTTTTTGCCCACTGTTATCTGTAGCATTTACTAAGTACATATTTACAAGCACACAACTCCTGGTAGAGTAGAGGTGGGTTTGATTCATGACTTCCCAAGCGCATCGGAACGAGAGCCCGGCAGAGGACGCCTGAACAAACACGGGCAGCAAAACTGGATTAGTGACACATTAATGCCTATATCTGTGTGGGCCCAGCTGCAGAGATGTGTGCACAATCAAACAATCACGTCTCAGGGGAGTTGTGTTTGTCTCAAAATGACACAAAGCAGAAACGCATGGAAGCGCCTCTAATGTTGTGTGCTCTGTTAAGTGTAATTGCGTCCTCTGAGCAAATATTTAAACACGCTCATGACTTAATTTGCCAGCGTCCCTCGAAATGCTGCACTCGCCATGCGCGGTTCGCTGCGGCACATCGAGATCTGCCTCGGAATGTAAACAGACGCATTTTCTGCGATACGTTGAAGCTTCCTTTGATCTGTTGTCTTTTGTCTTTAGTTCTGTGTGTTAACAGCCACATTTATGATCTGATGGGCCTCGTTAATAATTTACACACTCGCAGTCATTTGTCTGAAGCAGCTTTAGGTTGAATTCAATCAAGTCATTCACTGTGTGTGTGTGTGTGTGTGTGTGTCGGGCTGAATGAGGAATAAAGCGTTTAGTAACAGAACACAGATGAATGGAGAGTATAATGACGACAAAGGCCATGGAAATGTGGAGCTACAAATGTAGCTTGATTTTTGGGTTTCTGAAGAACATGTGGGATGTGATTTTTAGCATGACGCTGGGGTGTGGTGAATGGTTACCAGGGTGGTGTCATGTGATTGCTAAGGTGATTAATTTTTAAATGCTATCCATTTGAATTTTCAGTTAAGCATTTTAAAGAGCATGTTTTCTTTTATCCTGTGTTGACATTTGTTCTTTTAAAGTTGGAGCACAATGTTCAGAGAGCCGGTCACTTTACAGCTGCTGTAACGTTTGACTCTCTGCTGCCATCTCTGTTTGAAACAAACCATTGCAGGTACTTACAGAATATCGTGAATGACAAGTTTAAATACTAAACAACAGTACCAGTAGAATAATATGATATTGTATCTGAATCTTTTTGTTTACAGGCGGATATTTCCTGTGCATTTGAACATGACGCGTTTTAAAATATTATTATAAACTTACCGTTGTGAATCGTGGTAAGTTAAAGGAGATCGTGTTAAACGCTCATCTGTCATTTACTCACTCAATAACCATTTTTTAGCCATTTTTAACTTTAACCCAAACAGTTACAGATTGCATCTTTAAACTAGTGAATTAGTCTATAGTGTCCATCACAGCCTGGTGAAACGACCCTTGACGACTCGGACCATGATCCAAACAATGTGCTAAAAGCAAAATTAGTGATGGTTGGGGAAAAATAATGTGCATTAGTGCCACTAAATCACACTGGTGACCAGTGATGTACTCCGATTACTGCTGTTACAGCACTGGTTATTATTTAGAAAGAGGGTTTTGTTGTCATTCCAGAGAGCTTTGGATTGGGCCAAAATCTTTAAAGGGTAAATGAACCAAACATACGATGGCTCATTTTGCTCTTTAAAAGTAACAGATAGTTACAGAGTAAAATTAGGATTTCGCAGCGTGTGTTGTTGTGTTATGGTGTTTTGGCTGCTTGTAGTAACGCCCCACTTCTTAACAAGCTGCAGGTTTTGAGGGGTCATTTTAATACTAGTTTAGGGCTTGTTAAAATCACTAACACCAAGTATGAGCGATCGTACGAGTGTGGCTTGCTCGCTGAGTGGAAATAATGTCATTTTCATGTGAACTTGAGGTAATTAAAAGACAAAGACCCATCATTGCTTTTAGATCTGAACTATTGAACAGGCTGTCTGGAGGAGAGATGCTTTAATTAGAACATAAGAAGCATCGAGATCTTTCTGTTCTCTCTCGAATGACTCCGTTTGCTGCTGCTGCCGGTATTTGTTTTTCCTCATGCAGATAATCGTTTGGTTTCTCTCATCCTGTTTTTCAGCTGAACGTGCTGTTTGCGAGAGCAGAGATGCTTTTAAATGAGCTGCTGGGGTTGGTGTGATGTTTTGAGGTGGCGTCGTGTCTATCTGAGGAGGTTTCTCTCCTCAGATCTGAGATGTCACTGTCGCAGATAGTTTAATTGATTTGTCTGGTTTTCTGATGGGCTGCGTGTAAACGTCGCTTCATTTGGCCGTGCGGCGTGTGATTCAGAGACGAGTGTGGGGGGGTCTTGAGTTGTTTTGTTCGTGTGTTCGCTTCACCTTCCTGTGGGAAAACAGCCTGTCGCTCAAGATTAGCCTCATGTGCAGTGTATCAGAAGAGATGGAATACTTCAGCTCCCAAATCTACGGAGTTATCTCGCTGTCTAGTGCTTACACAGGCGTTTGCCTTCTAAGACAGCGTATGGAACCTTATAAGTGAGTGTTTTGGCCCCGCAGAGGCCCCTCTTTATGTGACACCTTTGCAGTATAAATTAATTCGTCGTTTTTGTTGTTTTAACCAGAGAAGTAATGCATGGCGGGTCACAGTGAGGACTTCTGGTCCCTGTTGGCTGTCTCACGGAGTTGCTGGGCTTCAGTGCAGCAGATTTTAGATGGTGTTCAGATTTCAGTGCTGTTATGGCACATCCTGTGTGTATTGAGCCTGCAGGCTTGATAACGGTCATCAGATCCACTGATAACAAAGATCTGCTTCCATCTGCTGTCTGAACACTTGGCCGTATTGTGAATTTGCTGGAGTCACATAGGGAGGCTTCAGAGTCTGATTCATTAACACAGCTGTTTGCGTGTTCAGGTCTGGAGATAAAACGATGCCCTTATAAACTCCAGTGAAATGAGATCTTAATAATAACCATTTAAAGACTTTAAAGGTGCAGTTTAAAGAATTGACAGGCCAGTATATCAGTCAGGCTAAATAATAGAATGATATTTGATATTGGATAAAATGTCAGTTGTTAAAAGAATAGATTCCCCCCAAAATGAAAAAAATCTCATAATTTTGACGTCATCGATGTGCCAACCTTTTTGAATTTAGCACTCTGATCTGTTTGCTTACTTTGGTATGTGTATTAATTGCTTAAGTTCAAAATATTATTTTAATATTTAATATGATTGTTTTCTTCAACAAACATTTTTTTGCTCCAGTAGATGTTTATTAACAAACTGGATTACTTTTATGATGAATGGATGCACTTTGTTGAGCTTCAAAATCTCGGGCACCATTCAAAACTGGGAAAGCCATAATATCATTTAATATAACCTGGACTGTGTTCGGCTGAAGATAGAGTGTCATATGTAAGCCAGGATGGCTTTGAGGATGAGTAAATTATGGGAGAATTTTCATTTTGGAGTGAAATATTCCTTTAAACAGAATGTGAGAAGTGATTTCAGATCTCCACATGTCCCGAAGCCACTGGATCGTGAAAACATGTTGTCCCCTCTCTCTCTCTCTTTCTCTCTCTCCCCTCTATAATGAAGGGCCTTGCTTTTTGGGCTTTGAATTCTGTATCATTTTACTCATTCTTTCCCAAAATAGCTTCATAACGGTCTTGTTTTCGCTGTTGCAGACTTTTTATGTATTTTGTGTCAATATACCTGCCAGATACGTTTCACACATTCTCTCAGTCTCATCCAGAGAAGATATGCCTGAGAACCTTATTGCCAGACAAGCTATTGTATTGTTTTTTAAGGGTTATTGAGTTGGAACCAACGTGTGCAGTAACCTGCTCTGTGAAACGCAACACTCTCTGTTCTGTTCTTTCTTAAAATTCAAAAATAATTGATCTGTTTCCTGAAAACGCACATGTGGGTTTTATATATGTATATACACACTGTACGCTCCATATATATGCACATACATTGTTTCGGTAGGTTCATAAATCATTTTAAGTGACATTCGAGACAATATCTATAATATTAAAGGTAAGGTAGGCGATATTAAGCTAGTTTCCAAAGCCACACCTCCTCTGAAAGTGCACAGAGGTATGCAAATACATAGTTAGACAGACAAGTAGGACATCCTTTCCTTGCCTTCGGACCGAATGCAGTGATTGGACAAACATTTTATGGTCCTGCCCCTTTTACAGTAGTTATATAGTTTAAACGTAAAATAAAAACTGTCAGTATGTGAAGAGATAGAGAGACCAGCATAGAAAAGATAGACTGCCTTGCCTCATGTGCAGTATTTATCACCTCTGCCACCTGGGGGCGACTCAGCTGCAGAATTTTCGCAGACATTGATGGAAGGTTTTTTGGAGATCTTTCAAATATTCTTATCAAACTTGCTAACAGGTCTGACATTCTTCTGTGCCTCACACACTCGCTCTCTCAACCATCATGCACATTTTCACGCGTTACGTCGCTCCCAAGTGTGGCAGCGAAGAGACAGTTTGCAATTCAAATGAAAAATGCTATTTTCAACACTGAGCTGTGTTTTATATTCACCCCCAAACCATCTCAGCGCGGGAAAAACCAATTACCTGAGCTGCTGAAAAATAATGCAGAACCTAATAAAAAATGCAAATTCATTTGGCAGGAGTGCCACCAAACTGGAGTTTTTTCCTGTAAAAAGATTTCCATTTTCTGTTTTACTTCAGAGCTGTGAGGTGCTGGACCTTTGGTGCTTACATTGTGTCTGAATACCTCGTGAACTTCATACCAGTCAGCCAATTTAAGTATCTTAAGTGCACCACAAAACCTTTTGTGAATTACTTTTTAAAGAAAAAAGTACCACCATTGAACTGGCTTTTAAGAAGACTCATGCAACATCACGTGTCTCCCTAATGGACGTGTAATTTTTTAAATCCGGTAAAAATCTGTTCATGTTGAACTGTATTTGGGAGGAAATTTATGGAATTCTCTATGCAGTTCTCTGGATTCTGAATTTAGTTGTAAATGGTTATAATACAATTTTAATTGAATACTACACACTTCTTGGAAGAGGAAAGCATAATCAAATAAATTTAAATATTTAACAAGAATGTAAAGGTGTGAGGGGTATGTAGAACTTGGTGCTGTATATGACCAATGTTCCAGATTTATGGGCACAGATTTTGCGCAAGTCTTCTTATGAGACTCCTTTGCAGATGACGCAACCTTAGAAAGCAGCTACCTATGTAGACAGATCACTGGGGATTGGAACAGAGCACAGCTCTTGTCCTGCTACTTCTCTGCTTGTCTGGCTACTTCTCTGCTTCTCTGGAGATGAAGTAAATAAACGAGAGAGATTGTTTGAAAGCGTAAATCTCCAAAGCATTGTTTTGTTGGTTTGTTTGAGGTGGAAAACAAAGCAGAAGTGCTACAGTGTACTGATGCAGTTAACCTACAGAGAAACAGATGGTAGTTTAGTTTAGTACCGCTGTGATGTTTCTTGTCTTCAGAGCAGAATTTCTCATAGGACAGTGAGGTGATGGTTGTGTTGTAAATATGAAGCTTCATTGTTTCTGTGATTGCTCTTCTGTGCAGTTACACACAGTGGTGCTCTGTGATCTGAGAAACAGATTGTCTTCTGAGGGACAGGTGCATCATGGGAAGTTTGTCTGTTTTCTATGATTTTAGGGTGAAATATAAGAAATTGCACCTACGAATGAGTCATTAAAGAAGTCCGTTTAGAATTAAATGTTTTTTCTCTGTGATCTCAGTATTGTAATTAAAAAAATAAAGTATAAAAATGTGATGATGATGATAATAATAAATAATAAACATTGCATAAAACGTTAAATATTAAATTGGTAAAGCATGTGTACATCACTGTAGCTTCTGCTTTTGATTTATACCAAATTGTTACAGTAATTTCAATATCCTGCATTATTACATTAAATGAGAATCACAAAACTTAATGATCATAATAGTGCTAAAATGGACTATTTCATTTTAAATGCATTCGGTTTGTATTTAATTGTAGTTAAATACAATTAAGTTTTTTTGTGATTTTTGAGAAATGATGTGTTTTTGTGGGACTCATTTAAAGAGAGAAATTAAAAGAGAGAGAGAGAAGCTCTGTTCATGTGATTGACAGCGTAAACGAGTGGCCGTGCGAGGAACAGGATGTTGAAGAAAGAGAGAGTGAGAGAGAGTGAATGTTCAGCTTGATTTCACTGAAGCCTGACCTGAGAGAGGATTTTCCCATCATCCCTTATGATCAGGATTAGTGCACGGCTTCAGAACGGACATGAGGGAATCCGTCTCTACATCCGTCTCTACCTCTACATCCTCCACAGCACCCGTGTGTTTCTACAGAATTCATCCCTCTGAAAAACAAACCCCAGAGGTGTCGCTGAGGGACGTCCACGCGTGGGTCATGCTCTTAAAGCTGTGTTCTGTGTGCAGAAGGTTCTCGAGTGAGCGAGAACATGTACAACACAATACTGGAATCTGATCTTTAAGACATTAACAATAATAGCTTCTCAGTGCTGCCCCTGACAAAAATAGCTTGATAGAGTTTCCTGTGTCACAACGCTGAGGTGATAAAACTGATGTGCAGGGGGTTAAAATTAGAAGGTTAGAACACGTTCTCATCAGTTGATGTTTTCCTTAAGCGTGAGAAGTTGACAGTGTCCTCCTGTGTCACACACTAATTGCGGTTCGCGGCTGCTCGTGCCCAAATCCTCTTGATCGGCTCCAACAACAGTTGTGATATAGTGAGGAACAAACATCGTAATATCAGCTTCAATGGATTAATTATTGCTTTATGCTAATGGCTCTCAGCTGATGCTCTGTTAGGAATCACAGCCGGCTGTGTCTTCCCGGGCTGCAGAACGATGGAGTCGTAGAATACGAATGAGACAGAAACAACAGCTTTGAGTAATTAGCAGCTCTTTGTGTCCCATGGAGGAACCTGTAGCTCAACACACACGCACACACACACACACACACACATTAATCACGACTGAACTTCAGTCAAGAATCATAGTGTCTGCAGACAGTGGAATACATCAAGACCTGACATCTGCTAACATACTGCTTCTGTAAATAGACTCGGCTGTAAAAGTAACAGACCTGTTTCCAGCTGGAGAGGAGAGAGTGAGGAAGAAAGATCATACAACTGTGAGAGCAACAGAATGCTTAATATTTTCACTCAGAATGAAAATGACGCCCATCACTGTGAACCTGTGCAACACACAAGATATTCCAAAGGTCCTTCATTCTGGTGGTGTTGCCTTATTATAGATTTGATGATCAGATTTTCAATTGTTGACCCCCCCCAAAAAAAATATCTGGACAGGTCAGCTGTAGTTATAGCATGATTTGGGCCCCTATGACACTTCCGCTCATGTTTAATCTTCAAATGCCAGCCGCGAGTCCACAGGTTGATGTGCTTGTAAAAAATGTCTGACTTGATTTCTGGATGTGGTTTATTCATTCTGCAGTTTATCTTTCTCTAATCATTCCTCTCCTTTTATCCTCTGTGGTTGTTTCTGTTGCCTTTGACTGTAAACCATCATTAAACATTTAAAGTGAGTCTGTCTGGCGCATAATACAGTGACACGTTGAATCAAGGACATTGTGAAAATCAGAAACTAGGTCAGTGCAAGTTTAGGAAATATAATGATGTTTGTTAATGTTTTTAAAGGCCGGGTAGGTGAACCTTCTAGAATCAGTTTTTTGTTATGCTATTTAAAGTCTCTGCAGATCTTAATAGCAATCACTAAGTAAAGTGGAGTAAATCAATATATATGAATATTTATCTTCTGTGTAAGATGCAGAGCCATAAAATGTTGGCCAATCATTGCATTGGGTCCAAATGCATTGCATGTATAAATTGCATGTATTTGCATGCTCCCACACGCATGGAAGAGCCGTGGCTTTGAGGAGAGCTATGAAGGGAAAACTGCCTTCCTCACCTATAGATGGCATGTAACAGTGGAATCTGTATGTGCTATTTTGTTTCTGCTACAATCCATTTGACATTTGGCCATATGTTTGTCCAAATGTCGAGTTTATTTACGAGTTTAAAGTTTTTTGGGGACTGCTGTATAATGTTGTCCGCTCGACTGCTTTACCACCCACACCGCCTGCTGGAGACCCCAAACGGGTGAGACCAGACGGGCTGCAGGTGTCTGCATGCGGAGCTGCTCGTGAGCTGCATTGCTTCTGACAGTAATCTCGTGCTGTCAGCTCTAGAGCCGGCAGATTCTCTGCTGTTTCAGCTCTGACAGGCAGACAAACACGTCACAGCCAATCAGCTGCATTGCTTCCTCACAGTTACAGCTCCGTGTCCGCCCGCACATCCACCCGCATGCCCCCGGGCATCCCTCCATCTTGCTCACAGATTACAGACACGGGCAAGTGTCAGTTACCAGCCATACGAGACGAAGATGTGAAGACGAGGGCTTTAAACACAGACAGACACAGTGGGGCAGAGGAAGATGCTGAGCTGCAGTTGGGCAGAAGGTCTACTGAAGTTCTCCTAACTCTTATGACCGGAACACTTTAATGTATCCGGGCATTTTAATTGAGGTTTTTTGTTATCAGGCATTGTGGTACAGTGTTGTACTTTTTATCTAATTAGCATAAATTGGCTGACTGTGCACATCATTTTCATGACAATGTCGCAGTGCACAAAATCTCAATGCTCCTTAAAAGTGTGGCAGGACATTTTCGGAGAGGCTAACAATAGAAAGCTAGCATTGAATGCCTAAGTTCCCGCCTCCTCTTCAAAGCCACACCTCCTCCAACAAATAAACATATATATATATATATATATATATATATATATAGATTGACAGGGAAGTAGGACATCTCATTGCATTCGGTCCGAACTCAATGACTGGATGAACATTTTATGGCCCAGTTTCTTCCACAGAAAAGACACATTTATATAAATAAATTCACACACTTAACTTAGTGATTGTTATCAGGATGTGAAAAGACTTTCAACCAGCATAACAAAAGATGTTCTGGAAAAAGCCTACCTGCCTTAATAATAAGCTTTGTTTGGTCATTTCTGTCTTTTAGATTTCGGAGTAAAATGTTTCTGACAGTTTTTAACAATCCAGAAGAACCTTCTGAATGACGTACAGATGAACCAGAAACCCGCAGCGTCTCAGTCAGTCATGAAACTGTCTGATATGCTTTAGTGATTAACATGTGCTTGATTTTGAGGAGGTTTGGATGAAGTTAATGTGGAGATGATGTGCTTGTGTGTCAGGACTGAGTGTAGGCGGCTGTGATCTGTAATGGAGTTCTGAGGTTTAATCAGTTTGGAGTTGAGTGGGTAAATGCCACAGAAGTGACCTTTACCCAGTGGAATATTTTGTCTGGAGGGGTTGCTTGTTTGGTCTGTGTAAGAGGGTCTGTTAACTGTTTCTCTGTTTGCTTTGCCCAGGAATCTGATCAAGCTTAAAGGTCAGAGGATGTTGAGGAATTTGCACATTTGCATGGGATACTTAAAAACTTCTTTAACTCAACAAGCGCCTCAGAGTTTGTCTTGGTTCTTGGTTTGTCTCATCTTTAGCTTTAGAAGATTTTGACCTTGGCTTCTCTGTAACGGCAGAAATGTTGGCAGGATAACACTTAGTAACAGGAAGCACATGCTCACCGCTGCTCTGGGCTTTGGGTTGCTGTCTTCAGTGTTTGTTTGGCCTTGATATCTAAGCAGTGTTTTAGAATAGATGTTTAATGTAAGGAAGGACAGCATCATGACCTGTTCAAAGGAAGACAGTGGATTTGTCTCACCGCTGTAACCTGATTGAATCTGCTGAGGATTTCTGGGTAATTTTATGCCGTGTTTTGCTCCTGAGGAAAACTACAGTGCATTATTATAAAAAAGGAACACTTTCTATATAATCTAATCTTTTGCAGAGTTATGAGGATTTATTTGTTACACCTGAATTCTATAAAGTTCTTATATCGTCAGAAAGTAGTTTTCTACAGTTTTACCAATTGAATTTCCACCGTGTATTCACAAGATATAGGTCAACTAGTCAATATGGGGGAAAGAGGCTTTTTTAAAACTTTAATTGGGTTAAAAATGATCAAAATTCAGTTACTAAGCAAGTATATGTCCTATTGCTGTTTATTATACAGTCTCATTATCTTACCCCCCCATTCACAACAGTAAATTTATAATAATGGTTTATAATCCGACCCAAAGTCGATTTTTAGGGAAATGTCAGTTTGGCTTCATTTGACTTCAATATGCATAAAAAGTTTGTATAGTAATGTGCAATTTTATGTTTTAAACAGAGATGGCGACAGAGAGGTTAAAGTTTTGGATCGCAGCTTTAATTATTTCATGATTTCAAATATTATTTATTTCATCATTTTATTTAAATTTTTTCTGCATTTTGACAAATCTACTGTCTCAGTTATCATGAGGTCATATGAGCTGTATGCATATTGTTTTTTATAGGAACTTTCAGAATAAATAATTGTGTTTGTCCTGGATGTTCCGAAAGTATCCTCGTGCTGAATTAACTCCTCCCTCTTTTCTGTTGCCATGTGTTTCAGACATGCTGTGGACTGCTGGACGTCCCACTGTACCAGCCTGATTGGCCTTCCCTTTGTGACATCACACAGAGCATTTCAACACGCCACTGATTACCATTCCCGTTCGCTGGCTTCCGTTCTATCTCCTGCTGCCGCTCTCCATGGCCAGCTTCCTGAGCTCCGTGCTCCTCCTGGTGCTCCGGACGTACGCCGCCCCACCAGAGTACATCCAAGTCTGGCCAGGTGGGTTGACGCCGAGCCCTGGAGAGCTTGGGAATGAGACGGTCACGCCTTCTCTGTCACCCCCACCAGGAACCAGCAAGCACGCACCCCACAGCATCATCATTGGCGTCCGAAAAGGCGGCACTCGAGCACTGCTGGAGATGCTGGATGTTCACCCTGAAGTGGCAGCTGCCGCCACCGAGGTCCACTTCTTTGACTGGGATGAGAATTATGCCAAGGGCTTGGAGTGGTACCGGGAACAGATGCCGTACTCGTACTCTCATCAGATCACCATCGAAAAGACTCCGGGGTACTTCACGTCTCCAGTGGCGCCTGCGCGTATACACGCCATGAACTCGTCCATCAAACTCCTGCTGATCCTGAGAGATCCGGCAGAGAGGGTCATCTCAGACTACACGCAGGTTTACTTCAACCGTCTGGAGAACCACAAGCCCGTGCAGGCCATCGAACGCATGCTGGTGAAGAACGGCGCATTAAACACGCGCTACAAAGCCATCCAGCGCAGTCTCTACGACGTCCACATGAGAAACTGGCTGCAACACTTTCGCCTGGAGCAGATTCATATTGTAGACGGCGATGCGCTGATTCGTGACCCCCTGCCGGAGCTCCAGAGAGTCGAGCGATTTCTGGATCTCCCCCCACGCATTGAGGCCTCCAACTTTTACTTTAACCAGACCAAAGGCTTCTACTGCATCCGCAGCGACGGCCACGAGAGATGCCTACACGAGTCTAAAGGGCGTCCGCACCCTCACGTCAACAGAACCGTACTGCGACAGCTGCGCTCGTACCTGCGCCAACATAATCAAAACTTCTACCGACTTATAGGACACAACTTTAACTGGCACTAGTGGGAGGAGCCAAACCTGAGGCTGACTCTCTAGAACTTGGTTTCCAACCAATCTCGGTCCAGCTGAAGGACTGATTGACAGGGATGTTGAGAACGAGACAGATGGACAGATCTTACAAATCAGACTGTGACAAATTTAGTGAATATTGAGTCATTTTTTCCTCTTTCTTTGTTTGTTTGATATTCTTGTACTTGATAATAAATGGTTCTGCTTACAAATGGATCCTGAATCTCTTTCCTCAATTCTAGAGTTTGAATGACTGTATTTCCACATATGAACAGTTTTTGTTTTCAGAGAAGCTGTAAATGTTGTCAATAAACCACCTCTGATGGCACCACTGTAGTCTCTTCAGCTAAACAAACTCCCAGTTAACAGAGAACGTTCTCAGAGCTCTGGCTAACGTTCTCTTCAGGTTATCAAAAAAACATCACAGTCTTGCAGTTATGTTAGCGGAATGTTTTTTAACCTTTTATATCACATCAAAAACATTTTGATGTGATATAAATATAATAATATTTTAAAAAGAATGTAATTCTTATAAGAATAAATTAATATTTGAATAATGTTCTTGTAACCAAACAGTAACGTTAATACAATGTTTTTTAAAAAATATTGAAGTTTTAAATGTTCCTAGAACATTTAAAAATAACATTTTTAACCGTTACTTCATGGAAACAATAGGGAAACGTCTTTACGACCTCGCTAGGTAGTTTTCCAAAGCACTCGTTAAACCTGATCAACAGAATATACACCAAATATAGACCACCCTAGCAACACACAAAAAACCCTTTAAAATCACCTTAGCAACCGCAAAGCTCAGCTAACCACCCACAACAGCCTAAGATTGAGTTTTGCAAAGGCAAACGCTGCACTAAAGAACCTGTGAAGTTCTGCTTATTTTTGTAGTGCTGTTTGATGTGACTCGTCACTAAAAATTAAACTGCAGTTTTTGACAAACAACGTGCTTTCAGCACCAGCTCGGTTATTAAATATTAAAGTTTTTACTTTCAGGTTTTGAAGTGATGGCAGGCAAACGTTCCCCCTGACACACACACACACACACACTTTTTGAATGTAACATTTTTAATGGTTTTGTAACCTAATGGAAACGTTCCTCCGACCTAGAATTGTTCGCTGGGCTAAAACAGAAGTTCAGGGTAACGTTCAGTCAGCAGTTCAGATTAGGTGTTTATTTCTGTGGTTTATTTTACAGTATTGACCAGCTGAGGGATCAATATCCTGCTTATTACATACCTGCCTGACAAATAAATACATGCACATGATCTATAGATTTATTGAGACATAAAAGAGTACAGAGAGATCTAAGAGACAGATATGATATATCAGTCAATTATAAAATTTAATGCCCATTATAAAGAGTATTTGACTGCAAAATGCTACAATGGACCAATCAGAATCAAGCATTGACAGACGTTCTCATCCAAAGTGACAAAGTGCCTCAGGCTAGTGTGTTAGTGTGTGTGTGCGTGTGTGTGTGTGTCTGCGTCTGCATCCTTGTTTAAATGTGACCTGTTGTATAAAGCTGAGCTACAGAAACACTTCTCCAAATATTCTCATTTTCTCATTGTTTTCCTTCTGGAAACTTGCATTGTTTCCGAGTCTGTGTGTGCATGTGTTTGTGTGTGTTTGGGAGTGCGTGTTTGGGAGTGTGTGTTTGTGAGCCTGTGTGTGTGTGTGTGTGTGTGAGCCTGTGTGTGTTATAGTGAGTTGGTGAAGACTGTAAACACAGTTGTGGGTTGAGTGTGTTTGTGTGGGTTTGAGTGTGTTTGTGTGGGTTGAGTGTGGATTGTTGTGATGTTTCAGAGGAGCTCAAACTCACAAACATCTCGAGACCGAGGCGACTTTTAAGAGACGATCCTGAACATGGGCATCACTGTTCTACTGAACTCTGTTCTGCTTAACACCTCATCAAGCGGATGACCTCAACACGCTGACCTCAACACGCTGACCTCAACACGCTGACGTAAGCGCAGCTCAATCGTTGCTGTTTTTGTCATGCTGGCAGCACAACCTGACTTGAGTGTTTAAATAACTGCTGGGTGAAGATCGTATTCATACACAAGGAAACGTTAATCCATTCCAAACACGCGCTGAACCCTGGAACATCTTCAGTCCTGAACTTTAATATGTTCTCCAGAGCTTTCCAAACGTTTGAAGCTTCATCTTTAAAGTGCTCTGTGTGTTTCTGAAGTACAATATCACATCTTGAGGCATAACAACATCTCTCAGTGATGGAACAGTTCTCAGCTGTGTGACCGTAGCTTTTAAGGAAATGCTCCGAGTAGTTTCGAGTTTTCAATAAGCAACTGTCACATTTACAGCTGAGGCCATAATCAAACGTACGGTATGTGTGCATGTATGTCACGGCGCAAAGTACCCTGAATAAAACATCCCATAATGCAATGCACCGCCATCGCTAGCTTTCCCAACACTTTGTTGTTGTTCTCATAATGCTGGAGTTTTACATAAAACTTCTAGCTTTACAAAAGCTTTTTGACAACGTGTTTCCAATATGTGTAGCTGAAAGGGACGAGACAGCACAACACAATACATACAACAGGAAGTGATAAGGTGCTAAAACAGAAATAAAAGCTTTATTTCTCTCTGTCTCTTACACAGAGAGAGGGTGTTTGTGGTCACAACAGTGACCTTCTGAACTCTGGTTCGACCCGTCTGCTTCACTGTATGTTCCACAAGCAGCCACCTGGAAGTGACATCATCAGCAGTGCAAAGGGACAGAGGTCAGGTCCACATTTACCTGCACAATCATTACACTCAACACACTGTGTGTGTGTGCTTGTACATTTATCTTTGTAAGCAACAGTGTGACCAGTTAGACACTGAGGACGGTCCATACTTTCTGATACCTCTTTGAAGGGTAAAACCCCTTTATAGGGTTTAGGTTAGAATTAGGTTAAGCTTGGGTTTATGTGTGTATTACTGACGAATCATTAATACATTCTCTTCTGTAAAAACAAAAATATGGTAAATCAAGTGTTTTGTATTGTAAAAATGCAGAAAGTTTTCTGTGTGGATTACGGTGTGATTTAGGGTTAAATTATGTAGTTTATATCTAGATGTGTATAAAACAAAGTCTATAGAATGTCCTTATTTAGATAAATCTGTGTGTGTGTGTGTATGCACAAATAATAGGGTTCATTTTCTTTATGCAAAATATCATTTTTTCATGAGCTTTTGTAGTAAAATGTGACCTGAGCATGTTTTTTGTGAGATTCATTACTTTTCATCTTATCATTTCACAGTTTGCGCATGTGATGAGGAACTGTTGTAGGTTTTAATGAGAACCTCCGGCTGACCTGATCACATCATAACATTATAACTGTTCATTATAAAGATCACAGAAATGTCATCACCTTTCTGCAAGTTTTTTGTTAGACCTCAGGGAGTTTTAAAATCTTAACAGCAAATTGAAGCTGTGAACATGAAGCTTCATAGAAAAGCCTTTCTGTTGGTTTGCATGAATTATTAACATGTTAGTTGATTTATTTTTTATAACTCTCAGCACAGATGTGACTTTTGATGTCATCCAGAGAGTGTGTGTGTGTGTGTGAGGAAGAGAACAGAAGCATTCACGTTGAAAGGTGTGTGTGTTTGTGTGGGCAGGAGGATATAAAAGTAAAAAAAACAAACTTTAATGAACTGATTTGGTGCTCAGAACAGGTTGTTTGTCAAAACTGCAGTGTGTAATTTAATTTTTAATTTTTTCTAGCGACACAAAGCAGCATTGCAAAAATGTGTCTAACTTCACATTTTCAGAGCAACGTTTACCTTTACGAAACTCAGTCTTAGGCTGTTGTGGGTGGTTGCCAGGGTATTACTATACGGTTGCTAAGGTGTTTCTAAGTTTGTTTTTTTGTGTGTTGCTAGGGTGGTCTGTATTTGGTTGCTGTTCGAGTGGATGGTTCTTTGCAATAAAAACCTGGGCCAGATTTGATGCCAATAGTCCAGAATGTCTTTACAGGCTCTGAGATGGACAAACTAAAGCAAAGATTATAGAATAAAGACGATGCCACAATTCTGTTGCTATGGATGGTGGAACGTGCTGCACTCAATATAGCTGCTCTAGTAAAGGAAGTCCCGCCTACTAGTAGAAAGAGCCAATCATTAATCGCTAAACAGTAACGTTCTCTGGGGGAGGAGCTCTGTACAGTGTTGTGAGTACTTGACAGTCTTTGCACATGTGCAGTACCTGAAGGAAAGTTGTTTTTAAACACAATTTGAACTTTAGGAACAGAATTGGTGATGCAGTTGATGTCAGGTTTAATAGTTTTATTGTGACCTTGGTGGTTTAGAGAAATATGTCTTACCCCATCCAAGTGGTCTGTATGACTGGAAAAGCTGCAAGTGGGGTTGCTAAGATGGCCGCCGAGTGCGGAGACTTCTTGAAAGAGGCTTTGACTGAAGTTTGTGAGCAACATAAACACGCTGACTCCAGAGGAACTTCTACTGTCCAGACACCAAACTTACAAACTAGACGTTCAGAGTTTGTGTGCTATCAGTGTTGTGGAGGTCAGGAAGTATCTGGTCTTTATCTTCCCCATCAGTTTCCCTCAAACATCTCCGATTCCCTCTATCTCCTCCATCTATCTCTCAGTGTAACAGTATTCTGATCTGGAGCTCCTTCACGGCTCGTCTCTCTGCATTCACCAGCTTTGCACTCTCAGGACTTGAGCTTGTGGTTGTTTTGATGATCGTATCTCATGCTGGATCCGTCCTGCCGTTTCGTTCAGGATTCATGAAGCTCATTGTCTCAGACGCCGTAGAGAAAAAAACATCCATCTGCAGGTGTGGAAATGACAGTGTGAGTTTCGCACACTGTTAACATCCTTTCCAGTCCAAAACATTTCCAGCAAAAAACATTTAGTAAAGCCGCATAAGAGATCAGAACACATTTTATGTTGAATTAAGTTTTACTTTTTCTAACTCAATTCGCTAAATGTGTTTTTCTTGTTTAAAGGCACAAATCTAATCAAACGTTGTGAGTTTTATGCATATAGTGAAAAAACAATTATCCAGATCTAGTCTTGTTTAATTAGATGTAATAGGATTTAATCTGATTCTTTCTTTCACATTTTGTTCAACTTTATTGGTCTTAAATTAGAAGCAAAAAAACACAAATGCACGTTTCGAGAACAATGTGTCTACACGACACAAAAATGAGCTTTTTAAAATAATTTAAAGATGTCTGTTGTTTGTAAAATGTAGAAATCTTACATTGTGCTGTTTAAACTATGATTGTTTGTTTGAATTCATGGCTGTGTAAAATCAGTGACATTTTGTCAATTAAGACTGGTCACAAAACACTGGTCTGAAATCAGTTTCACTCTAGATAACTCGGCAACAGGTTTAGAGTGAATCTGAACACACTCATACCACTAATACATCAGTAAATGAGTTTATGTTAGAGATGAAATATTGTTTACTGGAAGTGGAGAGACACATAACACACGTTTTGTCTCTGCATGCATGTAAAGACTCTTCCTATGCGTTAGGATCTGTGCATCGGTACATGTAAGACCAGGTACTTGTGTGCTTTAAAGCCATTGTTTGCTCTCTCTCTCTCTCTCTCTCTCTCTCTCTCTCTCTGGATGTACAGAAACACAATAAGCGAGTTAATGAACGTCTCTCTGCGGTCTGCAGGGCTCTCAGACAGTGATAAAGGAGACGATGCTTTTATTCATTCACTGTCTGCCGTGCTGCTTCGTTACCTTGTTAAAAAGTCAATTAAAAGGAAACAAAGATGGTGAATATTGTTCTCTGCACTGTTTGTTTTGTACAACGAAGCGCCTCCAAAAAAGTGGCCTTGAACAGCATATTATGAATAGATGGAGAAATGTGCCGTGCATTCCTAGCTAACAATTTTAGTTGTGAGAATGTTTCTGTAATGTTTCCATTATGTAGCAAAAGAGTTAAAAGCGTTATATTATGAAAGTTTTAGAAATGTTCAAAAAGTCTATTTTAAGACGTTGTGTTAACATGATTGTTTGGTTATACGAACGTTTGTTTAAACATTTATTTTAATCCTGTAACTTTATAAAACGTTCTACTAACAATTTAGCAATGATGTTTTTAATATATATGATATATAATGATAAAAAAGCCTTCTACTAACATTACCGCATGAATGTTTTTTCATTACTTTGAGAGAACATTTAGAGAATGTTAGCCAGTGTTCTGAAAATGTTCCCTGTTATAGCTGGGATTTTATCGGAAGACACTACAGTTCAAAGTGTTCACAATGTTTTTAGATGTTGTGTTAACATTATTGCTTGAATGTTATTCAAACGTTTTTAATCTGTACCATTTTTAAAACATTCCACTAACAACTAAAGAATAATGTTTTTGATAAGATATATAGCAAACATCCTGCCGATGTTGCTGCAGGAACGTTTTTTGATAACTTTAAGAGAACTTTTAGAGAACATTAACCAACAACCAGAGAATGTTTCCTGTTAGCTGGGTTGCTGGCAAATCGTAGTTGGTTGTGAGCATCAAAGCATGGCCTGGAAAACAGATTCTGTGTTTTGCATCGCAGATCCACTGAAGGTTTAAGCTAAGATCTGAGCATCTGTTGCGCACGGCGGCTGAACACGCCAGATGTTTAACACATGACTGAAAAGATAGATTTATGCGAACATGTTGATGAGTCGCGCATTTATAAATATATTACAGGCAAAAGTGACTTTGATAGCACTTACCTGCCAATGCTTGTCTGTGGAAGATTTTCCAGTAAAAATATCAGCAAAAATAAACAGCCATAAAAAGACACATTTACCTGAGAAGTGTGAATTTAATGAGCCGTTCGAGGTGGTTTTAAGACAATTGCTTATGATATACGACACAATCAGAGAGGGAGAGACGCCTGGATAAAACTGGCCAGCGTGATATTTAGGATGCTGTTGAGGATTTTCTGTGGTGTTGGGTGGTTTATTTAGAATAAATAGATGTAGGTTTATTTAGGTTTATTGCCCCCAGAGTTTAATACCAACTTCTAATGGGCAGAGATTTATTTAAATCCCGAACTCATGATATTTTTATGAGAGAGAAGTGAGAGCCGTGACCTGCAGGTCGCTATGGTGACCCATACTCAGCATGTCTCCTGCATTTAGCTCATCCAGTTAGCGCGCACACATTAGCATTAGTGAGTACAGAACACACACACACACACACATGCAGAGCAGTTTTATTTCAGAGCAGAGTAGATAATTAAGCATTAGTGATAGTGATGTTTGCCTTAATAAGACTTAAACACCAACTGAAGAAAACAAGACACACGTAAAACACATTTAGGGACATTCAGATGTTTGCTTTAGAGAGGATGTTCAGGTCCATGTTCTTCTGGAGTTCTGCTCTGCTGGAATCTGAAGTGAAGGTGTGTTTGATGTGTCTCCTCATCGCTATGGCAACACCTGGCCAGGCAAGAGCTAGGAAGAGCTGTGCAAATGTTCTGCGTACTGCTTACTGTCTATTAAACTATATTCAATATATTTATATAATATAAATATAACTATATTTAAACTGAATTACTTAATTATTTTCCATGTTTAATTCAGCGAGTGTCGAATAATCTTCTCAAAAAAGCTCATTATGTTTTTAATCTGATTTTGTGTAAAACTTTTTTTCTTTTTTGTGCTCTAATGAATGTGGATTTCGAGTGATGAAATGCAAACAGAAAAATTGTTTCATTATGTTCAGTAGATGTTTTGCCGGAAAGAATAGTTCCTGTTCTTTTTGACTGGAACTATAAAGAATGAAATGATCTTATATTTTCTCTCTGTTTTCTTTGATGTCACCAGTGAAGGTTCAGAGACTGTGTGTGTTCTCGGCCAATCAGAGTTGTCATGACATCATTGTCCTGTGGCTCCAGAGTAATCATTCACTACATGGCATCAGCTGGATGCTTCCTCCAAGACAGTCCACAGCAAACGTCTCCACTGAGGTCCACAGAGCTGCAGGGTTCAGATCCAGCACTACTGAATCACATCTGAAGCAGCTGATTGAGATCTTTGGGACTGACAGAAACATTCAGGCAGGTGTGTTGCAGCAGATCAGAGCTGAACTCTGCAGCTCTGTGGACCTCTAGAAACGAGGATTGAAGACTACAGTCTATTAGCTTTGCCTTAAAGCAGTTTCCTCAGCGCAATTAATGAAGCAGCCAGCAGGAGGCGCTCTGTATCAGCCTCATTTTTACAGAAAGTTGTTGTTATGCTGACTGGAAGTCCCTTCACATCCTGATAACAGTGACTACGTTTTGAATGCAGTGATAAGATGTCCTCCTTGCCTGTCCAACTATGTATTTGTTCATGTGTTCAGGAGGAGGTGTGGTTTTGGAGAGCGCCCTGAAGGGAGGGCGGGATCTATGCTTTCAAAGTTAGCTTGCTTTTGTTAGCCTCTCTGAAATTGCCTGAAACCTCCCTACAAATCAGTGACCCATCATTTAAACAAAAGACTCACAGTCTGCGTTCTCCCATTTATTTGTCACAAGCAATTCAGTAGATAAATGGCAGAGAAAGTCTCGGAGCTACTGCTAGTGTAAATGCCCTCTGAGTCACAATTCACATGTCAGGAAGGATCATAGAGACGGTCTGTGTGTTTTCATGCCTCCCTCAGCTGTCATCTTGACTCACTGTTTTAATGGGCTGTGATGGACAGCTCCCCCCCCCCATGACCTCCCCAAGCTTTGACTGACAGCTCATTACCTTCAACCAAACAGTGACCTTGAATGAAGTGTGACATTTAAAAATCAGTCTGGAAGCTTCTATGATACCTTCAGGGGTGTGTGTGTGTGTGTAATCATATATTGGGGACAAATTTGTACCCAGAAGTCAGCAAAATCTTAGATTAAACCAGGAATAGACCTCCTGAAGTAGCTTTTTTAAGCTTGCCTTTAAAAAAATCATTACGAACGTGTAAGACACTAGCCTAAAGACAAATCTTAAGACAAAACAATGTTGCTAATATATTTTGTGTCTGTAAAAGTTGCTTTCAGTTAAGACAGCTCAAACATGTATATTAATCTGGTACTAGGCCTACAGTCTTAAATAAATACATAATGCCATAGAAGAACCATTTTTGGCTGTGTGGTTTCCTAAAGAACTTTAAACAAACACTGAATCTTTTAATCACACCAAAGGTTCTCGGTAACAGAGACAGGTTTCTAAATGTTCTTTAGACTATAAAAAGTTCATGAAGATATAGTTTTTAAAAGAACCTTTGACTGAACTGAATGGTTCTCTGGGGAACCAAAAATGTTTCTTCTACGGTATTGCATTGAAGAACCTTTCAAGAACCTAAGTGTAAGATTAGGCGTCAACATCACAGTTTGAATGATTCTCTGCTTTATTTAGCGCAGTGTGATAGGTGTGTTTGCGTACAACATCATATGAAGATCAGGAGCACAATACTTCAGTTTATTTGTTATGGACCGAGAGAGGCTTCGTCGTTTCTCGTTCTCAGAGCGCGTGAAGACTTGCAGGTGCTCGGTAACATCAGCTCGGTGGTTCTGCTGTAGCTTTCATTCATCAGACGTGTCGGTTTAGTAAGAGATCACCCGGTCAACCGTCTCAGCAATCACAGACTCAGCTGCCCCCCGTAACCTCTTCATCCACGCATCCATCTCTCCATCACCGCACCCCGCCCTCTTCCTCCCGGCTGCCACCGATCTGACCTTCCTCTCGGTACGCTTCACTGCCGCGCAGATCTCCGGTCGCCTCCCTTCACACAAGCGTTCCGCAGCTTTTCTTTTTGTTTCTCGTTCCGTCTCCTCCCGGATTTCCCAGAGCTGAGAGAGACGCTGATTGTGTGTTGTGTGTGTGTGTGTGTTTGTGTGTGTGTTTGTGTGTTGTGGGAGTTTTCGCCGTGACCCTGAAGCGGGCGAGAGCGGCGCGGCCCGCGCTCACCTGCGCCCGCGTGACGTCTCCGTCTTATCGGCCTGTTCGCTCGCTCTGATAAGCTTTTAATTAAAATGTGTTGTTAGTTCAGTCTGAACTTTCAGTTCTTACTGTATGTCGTTTAATCAGTGCACGATTTTAGAGAGGGCAAAAGTTCGCAGTGAGAGTTTAATATGAAAGAACAGAATGAAAGACGCATGTTGTGTGGTCGTTGTTTTACTTTGTAAGTTGTGTGTGTTGTAAGTTTAATAAAGTGTTTGTATAAATCACTTCAGAAACATGATTTGGTTGAGAATGATGTTGGATGGAACTATACCTATATACTAGGTATAGTTAGTATATATAGGTATTATATACTACCTATATGCTATATACTATACCTATACATATTAATATATATATATGTGTGTGTGTGTGCATAGGGATGGCCAAAATGGCAACATTCAGTCAAAAGCAAAGATTAGTAAAGTTTAAACGGTTAATTGTGAAACTGATGAATAACAACTAACTTGATTTTTGTGTTTAGAAACTGGGTTGAATGTTTTATCCATTCTGTTAAAACGTAATGCTGAAGACGTAAAGTGACCCAGAAAACAAACAAATGACATCTAGAATCCATATAGAATCGGAGAAGATAAACAATGACATCATCAACAGAAGGAAGTTGCTCTTTATGCCGCTGTGAGTGTTTAATATTTTATTAATTGCGTTTGATCTTTAATTGTGGCATTATGCTGTAATTTGCAGATCAAATCTGCTCGTCTTGTCTTGGTTAATGTGGGATGTCCGTGCATTGTGTGAGCAACTGAAAAACAATGATGTCTGATTTCCTTTTTATTTCATCATTACTGTCACAAGGGTTTCTCGCTTTCTGCTCTTAAAAGCTGCGATTTCATTTCATTTAACTGTTCAGATGTTGTTCAACACATTATACTGTCAGAGGTGATGGGAGTGTCAGTGGCGGGAAGTCTTGACTCTGACAGATGCTTTGAGCAGTCGTGTAATTAACACTGCTGTGCTGACCTGCTGATCATCACATTTTACTGTCTCCAACTTTCACAGCTTTAATAACCACCCAGAACACCATCACAGCTACTTGGTACCACAAAAATCCGTCAGTCAGTTTAGCCTTGGCAAAGAAATCTCACATTTTCTTCAAAAATTCTAGTTTAATCACAATCGTTTACTGAAGTCTGATGGCCTCTCGCTTCGTGAGAGAAACACGAGTGAACTGAATGTCCAAAAGTGTCCGTGACGCTGTTTTATCATCTGCAGTTTGAGCCTGAATGTGTCTCTGTGTCGGACAGTGAGAGACAGACACAAACTCATCACTTTTATTCTGACGGTTACAAAACACAACTTCCTCCAGTTCATGTAAAATTCACTCAAAATATGCATTAAAAAGAGCTTGACTCCACAAAAATATCATAATTAATATGCTAAATATGTTGTTGGTTGTCAGATGAGAGCAGGCAAAAGTCGGGCATTCTCTAAGGATGTCCCGAGGGCCGGCTGATGGGGACGCCTGCATCCACACTGACTTTGAAGTGGTAATTCAGTGCAGGACCTGAGGGAGAACTTCAAATTGAAATATCTTAGACAAGGCCTGACAGTTTTAGAGGGCTGTGCTGTACCTGCAGGCGGAGAGACACCTACAGTACAATGAGAGAGATCGGTAAAGAAGGTAGGCAGAAAAATCAAAGGAAAAACGATATTTTGTATTATGAAAATACAGTTTTACAGTAATAAGCGCAACTGTTAATACTAACAATGTGGAAAATATTAGTAATGCTAATGAGATTTCTTTATTACTGAGGAACACTCGAAATATATTTGACGGTCATAAACAACATTCATCGGCTTTGTTTTATTTATGTAAATGCTAATACTTAACAATAAGGTTCTTTTTGTTTACATTAACTAACTATGTTAGTTAACATGAACCAACAGTAAAATAATACTTAATCATGTGATCTTAATATTAATTTCAACATTCACTAATACTTTTTTATATCTGCCGTTGTCACCTCTTAACGCTAGTTAATACGCACAATATTTACGTTAACTAGCATTAACAAAAATGAATACAGTGAAAATGTATCGTTTATTGTTAGCTTATGTTAGCTAAAGCATTAACTAATGTTGACAAATGGAACTTTATTGTCAAGTGTTACCATGGAAATGATCTTTTTTTTCCCTCCTGTTTGATTTAGGGCTGAAATATGACCTGAAGATGTTCAGAGCAGTTTTTGTGAGGAATGTAAGATCTGATCTGTCTGCTGGAGGAGAGAAATGAATAACAGTGAAGCTCACGACAGCCGCCTGACTGTAAATCACATCAGACAAAGAGAAGATGAAGAGCGAGTGAGGAGTGTGAATATTTCCTGCCTTTGCTTTCACACAAATAGATGCTGGAGTGTAAAAATATAATTGCTTTAATTCCAGATAAACAGAGATGCAGGTTGTAAAGAGTCACAGATGTAGGTCACACCTAAAACTGTGATAATGTCATTCTATCAGATAAGATATCACAGCAGTGGCATCTGCAAACAAATGATGCTTTTCTGAGACATATGTATGTATGTATGTATGTATATATATATATATTTATATATATATATATATATAAAAAGAATATCCAAAAAGTGTGTTTAAAGTAACAGTTCACCCGAAAAATGAAAACTAGCCCTTAAATGTGCTGTGACTAGGCTCAAAATATAGCTTACTTATATAGTTATATTGTTTAGCTTTAGAAACATTTATTACTGATGATGTTATTATTGTTACTGAATATAACTATCATTGTTTTCAGCTGATGAAAGAAAGTCAAAGGATGGTATGATTGTAAATTAATTTTAGGTGTACTAGCTCATTTTCAGTGTTCTGCTAAACTTGATCAAACAGTGAATGTTGAAGATGCTGAAATGTTGCTGACAGGTTCAGAGAGATTCACACAGTTACTTACATACTGTTCATGTGTTAATCAAAGAATCATTCAATTCATGAATCATCCGCTGTGTCATCAGAACAACTTCAGTGTCTTATTTGTCAGGTGTAATATTTGTCGTCTCAACAAGAATGTGTTTTTTTATGCTACCTTGTGACTGATTGATATATACACACACACTTGTGCAGTCCTGTGGCCCAGATCTGTCAGCCCTCCCGCTGGATGATGCTGATTGGCTGTTAAAGACGAGTCCTGGGACCCGCTGTCTCCAGCTGTTCCACTCCTGATACCTCCCAGCTTACAATTTAGGGTGTAAGAACAGGTAACAAAGTTTAGGTAACAAAAACGTTCTAGGAATGTTCGAAACCTTCATTTTATTAGACATTGTATTGTTATTGATAACATGTTTAATATATATGATATATATATATATATATATATATATATATTAATGTTCTACTAACATTGCTGCAAGAACATTATTTGATAACTACGAGAGAACTTTTAGAGAACCTTTCAGTTATTCATTACATACACATGTATATGAGGCAGCTGTCACTACCGTATAATCTATATGCACAGCGTTCAATATATATACAGAATATACAATATGTGGTTATTTTTTCTGAGCAGTTACATCAGTAATATGTGCGTGTCTGAATGATATCATCACCAGTAAATGACTTGTGTTAACATTTCTGCTTGACAGCGCCGATGCAAAAGCTCTTTAATGAGGAGCGATCACATAACAACAGTATCAAAACATGAAGGATGAAGGCAGTTTCTCTGTTTGTTGAGCTGTTATTTTCAGGGCTGATCTTCAGCATGTGAATGAGCGGAGGTGAGCCGCGAGCTTGCAGACGCTGGCAGGTAATGATGCCGTGGATTCATCTTTGATGGCTTTTAGTTGGATCAAACCTTCCAAGGGTTTTTTTCTCTGCCTGCCAACATTAAAACCACGATATAACTACTAAAAGACATGGTTATTATAGTTAAGCCATGGTAGCCTCAATTTAACCATGGGTTTAATACAGCAACAATACTTTAACCATTGTGTTAAACTGCGGTTATATAAATGAAACAAGAAACGCATGATTTTTACACTCTTACTACAGTAACATTATGGATAATTTCATAAGGGCTGTTCTCATGATACTGTGGAGTTCAACACTGACCGTGAAATGTCCTCAAATTAAACATGATCCCTGAACAAACAACCTGTTTCTTTGTGTTCAGAATGACGAACACGTCCTTTAAAAGCAGTTTTGAACAACTGAACAATGCATACAAGCGCAACCTTGAGGAAATGAAGATAATGTCACAGACAAAACAGAGCCGTCAGGAGCCTCAAAAGCGTCTACATGTGAGTTTGTGAGTCATGTGATCTGTACTGAAGGTGAGAGAGCTGATGTACAGTCAGCAGGTCCTTATCAGAAGATCAGACACAGCTGCTTATCAGATTAAAGACCTGAAACATCAGAGCTGAGTTTAGATGAACTGATTCTGTGAGACGAGATCCATGCGACACGACACTAGCACAGAACTGCTCATCTTTATACAGTTTACTGCTGATTGTATAACACCAACAGATCTGAGAACTGTATCTGTGATCATCTGAAATCTGTCTTATTTGTGTCTTTTTGTGTGTTTTTATGCCTCTCAAGGATTTTTAGGAAAAATATCTGAGACAAAGTTGATAAATAAAACATTAGAACTTCATTCTCCAGAAACGAAGTGCTAAACAATGATAAGAGACAGAGATTAGACAAAGATTAAGAGGGATAAATGTGAGACAGATATTTTTAGACATCTTACGTCTGTTGAAGTGAGACAGCAGTATTTATTGCAAAGCTATGAAAAGCCACGAGTCCTGCTGTGCTCGGCATGTTTGTTCTTATGTTGAGGAACCTTGCAAAACACTGGAGCAGAATAACAACAATACAACAACTGCCCCACTTACAGTCACCCAGAGCTGTCACACTGAAGTTAGACACATCCTACAGAGAGAGAGACAGAAACTGAAGTTAGACAGACACATTCTACAGAGAGACAGAATGCAAAATAGAAATGAGATAGAAAGAAGGAGAGAGAGACAGAATGAGATCAAATTATTAGAAATAGAGAGAGACAGAATGAGAGAAAATTATTAGAAAGAGAGAGAGAGAGACAGAATGAGAGAAAGAGATAGGAAGCGAGAACGAGAGACAGGAAGAGAGAGATGGGATACAGTGGAATTACAGTAAGAATGTAAACCTGAGACACCATCACTATAACTGAATTCACTACAGATCATGTGCTGTGTGGAAGTTGGTTAGACAGCTGTATACTGTACAGTCACTATATGTGAAACAGCAGTGAAGTGTGTCTACACAGTTCTGAGCTCTCAGAGGAAAAGGTTTAGTTTGCTCTCTGAAAATAAGAATACAAACTATATAAAACACAGACTGTTTCAGGTCTAGCAGATTATAATTTATAATATTTATTATTATTAATATGATCATAAAGGATTGACTAGTGTCTCACTTTGTAGGTTTGTGGGGCAGTTGTGGCCTACTAGTCGAGTCTTACTTGTAACAAAAAGGTTGCGGGTTCGATTCTCAATGTTGGCAGGAAACAACCGAGGTGGGTTTGAGCAAGGCAGCTTACCCCTGATTGCTGCCCACTGCTCCAGGTGTGTGTACACAGTTTGCATTGTGTGTGTGAGATCAGTGTGTGTGCACTAACTGGATGGTCTAAATACAGAGAACAAATGTTACATCACTCCTCACCTAAACTATTCCTGCACATTCACTCCTGACATGTAAAATCTACCCCCAACAGTAAATACATCAAATATTTACAATCATCTTACATAAAACTATCTATTTGTGTCATACATATACATAAAAAACATCTATTTGTGTCGTCTTGCAAAAACTCAGACTGTAATATATGACAGCCAAGACCTGGTCACACAACACACACATTTCCTCATATTTCTCCCTCTGCAGTAACCTTCACATGCCTGTGTGTGTGTGTGTGTGTGTGTGTTTACCTAACCAGATTTGTACCCAAAAGTCAGCAAAACCTGACAAATTAAGCAAAATTAGCGTGTGGTTTAGGGTCAGGTTATACTGTATTGTATTGCATATATGTAGCCGTGTATAAAAACAACAACAGAAGTCTATGGAATGTCCCCATTTAGAGAAGTAAACGTGTGTGTGTGTACTGGTATTCACTACTAATACCAGTAAATTTTGACCTGGTGGAGATGTTTTGTAGGTCCATATGAGGAAACAAGCTTATAAATCATACAGAATGGTCTTTTTTCAAAATCTAAAAAAGCGGAACGTTTTCTGTGAGGGTTCGGTTTAGAGGTTACGTGTGTGTGTGTGTGTGTGTGTGTGTGTGTGAGAGAGGCCTTGCTCGGGTCCTTGAGTCTGTCGAATCATGGGAGACTGGAGTCTTTCTGCCCTGGGAGAGCAAGAGACCCTGAGAGATAAGAAACATTGCAGCCATCAGAGAACAGTCTGTCCCAAAATCTCGGTTTCTCCCTCCTGTCTTTGACGTCTGCGTTGCAGATAGCCGACCATCTGCCCAGGCTGGACAAACACTCTGCAGTGTGACAGGCAGCCGTGCCAACCAATGTCAGCGTCCCATCCATCAAACGGCCTTTTCTGCTAAACACTGCACAGAAGCAAAGACTCCAGATGCCAAACGAGGAGGAGGGCCGAGTGCTGAGAGCCACTGAAAACTGAAACAGTGTCTTCCTGAAACATCTTCAAGGTCTCTGCTGAGGAATAAATTCTCCAGAGGAAGAGTTTCAGAGAGGAGATGATGCGGCTTCAGGTCAGGTAAGACTCTCCTTCTTCTGAAGAGCTGCAGGAAAAAGCTGTAATTTTCTACTGAGATTTGACTGATTTCCACATTATAATAGACACACATGTTAGTTTATACACCTTTCCGGTGTGTATATTAGAAAAGAATTGTGTGTTATTAAGAGTCTGTTAAATTATTGAGAAAATTAATGAATGAGAAAAAGTATTTATACAGTCAGTCAAAGGTTTGGACTCATTTGACTGAATTTGTTTCTTTTAATCTTAATGAATCTAAAATAACTTTGTAGACAAATTAAAATTCCTCTGATATATTAATGTATATAAATATATATTTTAAAAGATGATTGATAGTGAAGGTAAACTGTAACAAGATTCCAGAACACAACATGTTCATTTATGTTATTCATAGTTGAAACACTTGAAGAGAGTTTTAAAGTGTTGTTATTGTATAATTAGCAATGATAAAGAATAAGTAGATGTGTTTGATAGCAATGTTTTATGGGAAATCTCTTTTTCTATGTGTCTCAATCCACTGAGGTCTTCATGGCTGAACGTCCGCCTTCAGCTCGCTGTTCCTTTTTCCTATGCATATACCTCTTTGAGATGTAGCTTTAAAGAGGCATACGGCATGGGAAAATGGGGCTGTAGAGGTATTTCACCTGATCTCAGACCTGCAGGTGAAGCACAGCGCGACCCCCCGTGTTCAGCACGCTTCATTAAAATGAATGATGCTCAAACCCTTTTGAAATGTTACTTATTTATCTGCAAAATAAAAGTCAAGTCCACTGATTCGTTTAATTGAATAAAGTAGGTTGAAAATTCCTCATGTGTGTTTTGATTTATTTTCTGTGCCTGGCTGGTTTTCTCGTGATTAGTGTTCCTTTGAGATATCATCTCCATGAGAAGCAAACCCCCCCCCCGAGCTCTCACTGTATCTCACAGTTTTAGGGTGTTTGGTGTATTTATCCAAGAATTCATAATCAGTTTGCACATTTTAACGTTAAATGAGAAAATATACATTTGTAACATGTATTAATAAATTCAAATGTGTAATGATTTAATTATAAAATCTTACATAGCAGTGAATTGAATGAATTTTCAAATAAGCAATCATGTAAATATATGCGAGACACAGACAACGTATATTTTTAACTGTATATACACTTATATACACATGTATAGGTGTATATATACACACACATATATACCTATTTACTTACTATGCACATCTGTTCATATCGCTCCTCTTTATCTCGTTACATTTATATTACCTTGTTTTTAATTCTATGCAGATTTTCTCTTTCTTGTGTTTCGTAATGTTGTTTGTATAGTAATTACTCAGAGTCAAATTTATTGTGTGTGTGTGCACCTTGTACATACATACAGTTTCATTCTGATTTTAAAGAAGTATGAGACATTCTGCATTTACATCAACATTTGTTTCTATTTCCACGTTTTCTTATGGATTTTTGTTTTCAGTTACCCTCTGAAAATGTCATTTGGTTTATTTTAATTGATTTCTTCTGTTAATTCTGCGTGTTTGAGTGTGAACCCGAGACCGTTCGGCCCAAAACTCATCAGCATCTGATAAATGGACTCAAAGACACAAATGTGCTTTTGTTGTTTATGTTGTTCATGCTTTAAATGAAGGACTCTGCAGTTTTCCGTGCAGTCAGGTGGAAAATCAGTCTGTCTAACACAGCAGAGAGATGATAGATGAAGATCTCATCCAGGTGTCATGGGAGGAGGCCCGAGGAAATCATTACATCAAATAAAAGACAGCGAGTGCCCACTCACAGCATCTCAATCCCTCATGTCCTCATTACTGCTGCTGCTGGAGATAAGAGGAACATTTACATGGCTCAGGTCCTCATGACAGATGCTGAGGAACATCTGAACACGAGCAGAACATCAGGCCCGGCCAGCTGAGAAAACACAACAGTAGAGGAAACATCAAGACCAGCTTTGAATTCTGTGAGGTAAGAAAGCTCAATGAATAGAGTTGTTATGTAAATGTGGCCTGCAGCAGGTCTTTCCAGTTGTGATGTTGTACATTTGTGAGGTTATTTCCAGCTAATTGGAAGCATTTTCAGGAAGCTGGCTCACGTTCCCTAAAGGTTATCAGAATAGTTCTTGCAGTAATATTTGTAGGACGTTTATTTAATGTCATATATATCAGTAACATTATACTGGAGTTTGTTATTGGTCTCTTTTAAAAACGCCTTCTTTAACCAAGCAAAAAAAAACGCGAGACATTTTGAACATTCCTAGAACTTTCAGAATAACATGTTTCAGTACTTAATGGAAACATGCCTAGAATTGTTAGTTTGGTTATCATGTGTGATAGTCAGGAGGAGAAATGAGGAACACATACACTGACAAAACACTGAGGGACTTTATTAGACATTCATACATGAACACACAGTTATTGTGCACGAGTGACACACGCACACGTCTCAAGAAAAACATTTGATTAAAAGTGAGTCATGTCAGCAGAGTGATGTTGTGATGAAGCTACGGCAGGTGACACGTGTTGTGATTTCAGTACACTTCATACAGATGTTATTATTATTTGTTTTAAATATTATTATGAGCTGTGGACTGATGTGATGTGTGCTGTAATATAATGTTCATCGCTCAGCTGTCAGATAATCTTTGTTTCATACATTGACTCAGTGTGTCTGTGCTCATATAACAGGCCTCAGCACAGCACTGTTAACACACGGCTTTACCCTCATAACAGTTGAGGAACAGAGAGAGAATCGTTTAGATTAGCTGTGAAAGAGCGGCAGATCTTTCCTACAGCTCGAGTTGATTCATGCATTCTCAGGATAGGGCAGCGCTGCCCCCTGCTGGCTGCAAACACAAACAAATCTAAGATTTAGATTTTAAAGCTACGTTCAGGCTGCTTTTAAATCCATAATAATAACAAACATTCAACTGATACAGTATGTTGTGAGTTTACATACAGGTTCACAGACTGTGCAGCCAGACTCAAGCGAAACACAAGGGCCCTCTTCACATACAGCCGATCACGAGGGCCCAGGGGCCTGGCGGGTCATGACGTGTTTTAAATGCAATGTACTTAAAGAATCTTTTATTTGTTTTTTACAGTAAATCCTCCGCTGTGCCTCCAGTGCAGCAGACGCGTGACGTGTGTCAGTGATGCGTCTGCACCACTAATCATGTCTCTCCATCACACAAGCTCTCTCAGTTTAAATGTAAGTGCTATTGACATGACAAAAGTTACTTCAGTATTTTCAAAGTAGAATACACAGTACAGCACAACAGAAATAGCACAAAAGAATTATTATTTAACGATATCTTGGGGACACAAAAGTCAAGAAAACTCAACAAATCTGAGCTAAACCCTCTTATGGGGACGTCCTTATTTACTATAAATGTGTGTTTTTTATTATTGTAAACATGAATTGAACGTTTTTTGTTAGGGTTAGGATATCTTTTGACTGTGTGTGTGTGTGTGTGTGTGTGTGTGTGTCAGACAGCGGAAGTGAATTTTCGAGCTCTTGGGTGACGTGCTTTCAGTCAGACTGCATGGCGCCGGTGTTTCGCGCTTCTGCTGCGGGTGTGAACGGCAGCATTCAGACTCAGTTGGGCTCCGTGGATCTCAATCATCTGCTCCTTACAGGCGCTTTAATGTCCTTTTGATGGTGCTAATGGCCCGCGAGCTTTCTGTCTGCGTGCGTGTGTCCGCGGGAGCAAATAAACACACGAGATGAAACGAGATCTCAGATTAGTCGCCGGAGCACAACAAAGCCACGTCTTCTATAGCGAAGCTCATGTGCTGTATTACACACGTCAAACCAACGTGACGGGAATTCACACTTATAAACAGTGGGGAAGATTTACTGATATTCACTTAAAGTGAATCTTATTTTAAGTGATATTCACTTAAACAAAACGACAACAAATGCTTGACAGAGTGAATACTGGATAAAAGACGATATTTATTTTATGTACATCCATATACATGTTCTCTGTAAACTATCGAACTACAGTCAGTGCGTTTTAGGAGCATTGGTTTCTATATTACATGCAGATTCTCGATTACAAATTAATTAAGAAGTTAAAATAGATATGCGGTATGGTGCTGTGTTTATAAGTAACGGGGCGCAAACATAAGCGGGTGGAATGACTGCACGGGCCGGTGAATGTAATAGTGAGGCGGGCGCTGTCCGTTCACGGCGTGGTGCTGAAATGGCGTCACCGCTGGCGGTAGCAAACACTGGGCAGTGCGCATGTCCTGAACTTCACGCTTCAACTTCATCCGTCGATTCTGAAACCACGTTTTCACCTAAACCGTGTACATAACACAAGATATAAGAACATCAAAATTTACTTACATAGTGCGGCATGTATAATTATACAAGAATCAGAAATACAGCAGCTGTATTTATACAGAGAATATATCATGCAATCGTTACTGCCCAGACATACCTGAGTTTCAGAGAGATGCAGCTTTTCGGCGATTTTCCGTCTTTGGGTGGCACCAAGATATTTGTGTTTGTTGAAGGTCTTCTCCAACCGGATGAGCTGGTCCGAGGTGAACTTAGTTCTGACACGACGGTTCGGCCCAGATTCACTTTCACTGTCATCGCCGACGTCACTTTCAGACGCAGACGTGTAGCCACAACTGTCTAATGAGATGGAAAGAAATGATTAGCTGTCATTTAAAACAAACATGATCATTCAGTGCTGTGTACAGCAATGAGCGCCATATACTTACTCGCAGGGGAAGACGGAACCTCCTCGGCTTTGACACAGTGGACTTTTCCAGCCTGGTCATATATTTTTGGAGACACTTTGGGAACATCCCTGAGGGAATCCGATTGAAGGGCTGCTGGAATTTGACACGGTGAGCTGACACAATCTAAACCACATTTCTCCTGGTCCAGCTGTTGAGCGTGGTAGCTCTGGGACAGCCACTCCACAGAGAAGTGCTTGTACATGGTGTTTTCTCAATAGAAGATCTCCAAACGTCACTGGAACAGCTGAAGTCCCCTGACTTTATGTTGGAGATGGTCAGCTCATTTGCATGAGAAGAGGTCCCGGCGGAATTATAACTATTTGATGGGCGTTGTAACAGAAGCTGATAGATGTTGCGATGGGTTTGTTCACACGTTCTGCTTATACTTGTGATTTCCAGGCGCCACCGTGTCTGGGCCCTCATGGTTCCCCTCAAGTACCCGAGAACAGATGAATAATCATCAATGCTAATTCACATTGATACAATCATTCGAGAAACTGAGTCGTTCACTCAAGACGAGACATAATCTATTGTCCGACATTCTTAAGATTAAAGACTTGTTTATTTAGGTGGATTGCCGTTTTACTTACAGTTAGATTATGTCTTGATCCCCATTATATTTGTATCTCTCCTGTATTTGCATAACTTGCCACATGCATAGTTCATCTTCACGCGGGTGTGAACTTTTTTCAAATCATGTTACCTGAGACTATGAAAATCAAACGCTACACACTCTCCAACAGCGGAGTCTGGCGTCTGTTGAAGTCATTCACAGTCAATTGTACTGAGCAAAGAAGTCACCCAGCTAACAGTTTTAGGTTGTAAGAATGTTTCCCTAACGTTTCCATTAGGTAACAAAAACGTTTACAACAACATTTTGAAAGTTTAGGAACGTTCAATTGATGCGTTTTAATTGATGCGTTTTGTGTAGTTTTTTATATTTAATTTATTATATTTAAAAGTTTCGAACGTCCCACTAACTACTTAAGCAAAATGTTTTGATATATGGCGTTGGAAAAACGTTCTACTAACGTTTCTGCAAAAACTTCTTGAGAACTTTGAGAGAACTTTTAGGGAACGTTAGTCAACGTTCTGAGAATGTCCCCTAAGAATGTTAGCTGGCAACAGCTGATGGGCAGAGAGAAAGAAAATCCTAGTATTGGCGTTTCAATTACAATGAATTCGTCTTCGTTATATGGTTTTGAATTATAAATGTTAAACCTGAGAGATTCTGTATTATACTCGTGTGAGAACAGTTAGATTTACACACATAATATTGCACAGTACAGAAACAGCACATACAGATTGCACAAATATATAAATTATACACAATGGTTAATATACACGGCGACGTGCATGGTATTGTGTTCATGAACTGAGATAAATATCGCACGATTTTAGAATGATAAATGTTTAGATTAACTATATTACTAGATCTAAACTGACTCATAACCGCTGGTTAAGTGCTGCATGGTTGATTTGGCTAAATGTTCACAGGTTATTACCCTCACTAACCACTTTTAATGTTATCACGAAACGGTATGATGTTGGCCTTCGATTAATACTATATAACCTCTGTTGTATATAACAGCATGCACAACGTGAACACACACACACCCCAGACATCATGGAGCCAGGCTGTTGGGATTATGTGGAGAGTGTCAACTCATCAATGGGCGACTTAATTAGGACTAATTGTTCGCCATGATCTGCTCGTTAAGTGTCGTTTGAAGTTTCTCGGCAGAGACAAACAGAGCGAGTTAACACGCATATGAAAGCATGACACCCGGAGCGTCACTGAAGATCAATGACATCAGCTGGTTGGTTTAGTGCATGTCTGTCGTCTGCATTTGAGTCCAGTCTCAATAACTGCAGCAAAACATCAAAATTCACTCTTTAATGTGTTTTTTTTTTTTTTTTGCAGCACCCGAGTTTGTGAACAATGCTGTTTATTTACACTGTCACGTGGTCCATCGAATCAGCTTATTGAGTGGAAGACCTAAAGTTATTTGTAGCTCTTTTGGTTGTGTTTGAACTCATCAGTTTTACGCTTAAAAATAAAGGAACGCTCATGAACTCCTCGCGCTCTTTTCTCCCTCAGAAAAAGGGTATCTAAACCCTTCGAGGGAGATTGTACTATAAAAAATATAAACGTCTTCATATCGTCTCCTGTCTCTCAAAAACAATGATCTTAAAGCATAAATAGAAGACATAAGCAGCGAATAATATATATTACAATATACTGTATATACCATATATATATTGTAGCCATAAACCCTTTTATCATGATCAGCGTTTATTTACAGATTTGTTTGGAAATATCTTATTGATACGAATGATACTTGAGTGAAATGACTCGGTTTACTGCATGTGACACAGTATCTTAAACGATCAAAGGACATTGATTTAGATAAAACGCTTTTGAAGCTCTGGAGCAACACAGAGTCTTTGAATCGAATCAGCTCGAAAAACAGAGACTTTATCGAGTGTGAACTTTCAGTTCAACTTTAATACGAACACATGACCAGTGCACAAACTTTTGGAATAAAACATACTTTATTTATGACAATAAATAAACTCTCATTTTTAATTAAACATTTAACCTCGCTGTATTTTATACAAAGCGTAACTGTACAGGTATTGCACTGAAAGTAATTTAACAGACATCAAAAGTCTCTGAGTGACTTCAGTAGTAATGCTGCGCCGGCATCATCATATGATGAGGAAGAAGCTGTGGGCACGGAATCATCTGCTGCGAGGGAATCTGATGCATCAGGGCTTGTGGAGGAAACGGAAGCCGCTGTCTGTGATACTGGGCCGGGTGGATGGGTGGCAGGACCATCTGAGGCAGAGCTGGATAATAATAATCAGTTTGTATGTCCTGCACTTCACGCTTCAGTTTCATCCGACGGTTCTGGAACCAGGTTCTGACCTGAAAAGCGAGGGAAGCCACCGTTAAAATATGCTTAACAACATCTATGTGTAACTGCTACGAAAACAAGGCGCATGCTAAATAAGTGACATTATGTCTCACCTGTGTTTCAGACAGGTTTAGCTTCAGCGCAGTCTTTATTCTCTCTCCTGCGTCCAAGTATTTGTGCTTCTTGAAGATTTTTTCCAGCTTCTCGATCTGCTCTGGGGTGAATTTGGTTCTGATTCGCCGCTGAACGGCCTCTTTCTCCAGCTCAGGTCCATCTTCAACAGACGCGCATTCGGAGGCGGCCGCTTCGCTCTCGTATCCGGATGAGTATCCGCTGTTTTCTGAAACTAAACAGAAGAAATAAAGAGTTAAAACGTGATCCATCTGAATCGGTTTATGGAACGGAACAAATAAATCACGGCGCGTACAGTTAATGCGGATACTTACAGCTTGGAGACGAACAGTTTCTTGGCGTAACTGGTGCAGCGACCTCTTTCTCCTTTGGCACGCTCGTGGCCTCTGGTTTCTGCTCAACTTTCGCCACCTTTGGTTTAGGTTGCAGGTAAACCTTGTCGTAGGATGTTGGAGGTCTCGGTTGAGCCACACAGGGCACGTGAGGCCTGTGTGGCGTTTTCTCTGGAGCTTCTTTGGTCGCGGAGTCATGAGAGCTTTGGGCGAGCCAGTCCACAGAAAAGTTCTTCACCATGGTTGCTGTCTGTTTTTCCGAGCAAGAGTGTTTTATCCGAGGGCTATCCAAGACTGTATGCCAGACCTCCAGAGGGGTCGCCCAATATATAGCCCGTCTCAGGATCACATTAACATATGCATGGCGCGTTAGCGCCTGATCAATTCTCAATCATTACGCCTAATGGGTCGTTATTGAAGTCTGTACATATCCTGTGGTTGTGTGAAGGCCCGGCGCCAGCGTGTCTGTGAGAACCTCTGGCTCGTCCAGCTGTCTGCGTCCTCTCCAAACAAAGATCAGAACAACTGGATCCAGTATGGCGCGCTGACGTTGAAAATGGCGTTGGTAATATGGAAACGTAAAAACTACAAAGGTCAATGAAACATTTAAAATGAACACACGGCAGATACTAAACTTGAGATTTTTGTATAAATAAACCTGTATAAATATTTCATCCCCACACCCAGATTAAATTAGACAGTATGCTATTTTGCATCTAGTGGCGCATTAATTGAAAATGCAATGGAAAGGAAATAAGATTAAAATACTGTTTTTGTTCACTTTGAAATGTTAAAGATCCAACAACCACAAAATAAAAACTTCGGCATTTTCTCTTTTGTAGCATGCATTTGATTTTCATTTATCCAACTGTAGACATGACCAAGTGACGAAACGAGGACATGTGAACAGAGTTTTTATTTTTTACATTAAGCCTCTAATGTTTGGTTGATTCCTGATTTTGTTGGATGCATAAATACAATGGCGATGTGAATGTAGCTCAAATGGTCTCGTATTAACACATCCTGGATTCCCCGGAGTGACTCTGGCGCCACTGTCCCATCAAGGGAGCGTTTGGCGCAGATGACAAACATCACAGATCAAACGGATTTACAGTAGCGACACAATTAACTCTGAATGACCAGCAGTTAAGATGCAAATTCACACCCGGACGAGCTTAAGTCTCCAAACCACCAAACTATAAACAAACTTCGCATGGCAAACAGGACTGAAACGCTTCATGTTTTCACACACACGCACACACATTGGGTTTTCAAGTTTAATAGGGACATTACACAGATGTAATTTTTATACTGTACAAACTGTATATTCAATTCCCCCTACACTACCCCAAAGTCGACCCTCTCGGAAAACTTTCTGCTATTTTAAGTTTCTCTAAAAGATCGTTTTATATGATTTATAAGCTTGTCTCCTCGTGGGGCCCAAAGATGTCCCCCCAATGTAAAAATTACTGGTATTATTATACTTGTGGAGACATTTGGTCCCCATAATGTAGAGAATAACAGGAACATACACACACATCTTTAGCAATAAAACCAAAATGTAAACTCTATAATCCACA